>PYST01000383.1:4198-34615 GCA_003049485.1 Ophioceras dolichostomum | reverse complement strand
TTTTTTTTTTTTTTTTTGCTTTTTACATCACATTACAATGCACGCTCCGTATGGTGGAAGTGGGATAGTGTGAAAGGCGAGAGGGCCATTACTCACGATAAACCCGCTGACGTCCTTGTCGGCATGGTAGGCCTTGACCGTCAAGATGGCCTGCGTCTTCTCGATCTTGGCCATGGAGGCGGGGTCCCACGTGGTAGCAGCGCGGTTGTCCTCCTGATAATCATCGGCCTCGAAGTGCCTGGACGACGGGGTGTTCTCCAGCCTGGCCATCCCGCTAGCAAGCGCCTCCCGCAGGCCCGTCACGCCGACGTGCCTATTCCCCTTCTCGGCCTCCGTCCAGTTGAACGTCCTGATCATAGCCATCTGCATGCCCAGCGCGAACTGCACCCACTTGCGGACCTCCTCGGGGTCCTTCACTCCCGGGAAGCGCCGCGTCTCGATCGTCTTGCACGCCTTCAGCACATTGTTGAAGTTGGTCGACTGGTAGCGGTGGAAGTCGGGCCACGTCATTCCCGCTGGGTGGCGCTCCGTCTGTTCGTTCGCCTGGAAGTGGTCCAGCCCGCCCATCATGCGGACGATCCGACGAGCGTTGAGCCCCTGGAAGCCCGCGTTCATGTCCCTCCACGTCCTGCTACCGGTCGTACCGTTGATCGCCCGGTAGATCTCGCGGGCCCAGGGGAGCACCTCGTTGTTGGGGCGCGCCCAGGGGTTCTGCTTGCGCTCGGGCGGGAGGATCCTCGCGAAGGCGGCCTCGAAGTACATAGTGCCCAGCGCGACGTGGCGGAGCTCGAGGTCGTTGTACTCGGCGCTCGCCGAGCTGGTGCCGCCGGACCGAAGGGGGGTCGTGTGGACGTGGAGGGAGCAGCCGGTGGTGACCCTCAGCTCGAAGAACTCGTTCAGCATCTGGAAGAGCGTCTCGACGTCCAAGATCCAGTCCTCGGAGGTCTTGAGGACGCGCGAGACGATCTCGATGGCGTCTATCATCCATCGCGTCAGTGTTAGAGCGCCGAGCAAATGGCTTCCTATTTAGGTAGTGTGCAGTAAATAGGTAGGTATGGTGTAATAGACGGTAGCCTGTAGTAATTACTCACATAAGCCCTGTCCAGGGTTATCATCAAGGGCCGGCTCAGCCATGGTCTTCCAGTTCTCGTAGACAGCCAGATTCTGGCCCCCCTTGTTGACGCCCCACGCGGCCATCTGGGCATCGATCGCGTTGTGGAGGCGCACCCGTTGGGCCTGGATCAAGGCCCCCTTCTGGGCTGCGGCCTCCCCGTGCGCGCCTCGCTTGATCTCCTTTTTTTTGGCCTCTGCTTTGTCGTGGTTCAGGCCCTTGATGGCAACCGGGATTTGTTTGGCTGCTGTGTCCTCGAAGTGCTTGTCGATCGCCGCAAGGTCGGCCCCGAGATGGGAGTTCCAGTGATTGAAGCCATGTGACTGCGGGTCGTCTTTGACACGTTCCATCCAGCCAAGGAAGCTGTCTCTTGGCTTCACGAGGACCTCGATTTCCATTCCAAATTGGAGACCTTCCATTTTGACGGTGGGCTGTACGGGACTGCACTCTGTTGAACCCTAAACAATACCGGAAACTGTACACCACTGGTGTAAGTTGAATGGTCTGACGAAAGACGTACAATAATGAGAGGGTAAGGTTGTGTGTAATGAGCCAATAGGGGACCCCAAGTCCCAAGAGATAGAGTGAAGCCCCAGGATAGGAGCTTAGTAGGTTATATTGTGTAAATTCGGCGTGCTTCGACGTGCTTCGACGTGCCTCAGCCAAGATCGTGAGCGAGGTGACTGGTCTAAATACTGATAGAGTGTTCGCCAGATACAAGTTTAAAAAATGGCGTCATATTAGGAGCAGGCTTACCTGGCGTCGTCGCCGAATGTCAGGGGCACCTTGCCCGCGGCCCCTGACCAGGACTCTCGATCGGGCCAACATAGAGAGGGCATGGACGGAACCCACATGCTCGCAACTTGCTCGTAGCTTGTGGTTTGAAGCCGTTGCTGGCCGCGGCTTGTTGACCTCTGTTCTGCTCGAGGCAGGTCCCCTGGTACCAGAGTGTACAGGACTACTAGCAGTACAAAACGCATTTTCAGTACTACGTTGGGTGGTAGGTAGGTATTTTAGCAGGCCCTCCGAACGGACCACTCGAGTGTCCGATGCTTCAGGAAGTGAAACATGTGGTGGCGCCGTCGCTAGATGTTTTGCTATTTTCCGGCTCCTGCTATAGCGCCGACATTGGCGTCGAGTGATAAACCACGCTGTGCCCGCCCAAAAGAAGGGGCCAACAACATCGGCTAGACGACATTCAGCCTTCTGGCCAGGCCAGGTAGGATTGTATGATTATTTTAGTTAGCGGAAACTCCTTGCTAGGCAGTGCCCGCGTTAGCGTTAAACTCCCGATCTAGTTCAATTCGGCAATCCGAAGGGCCGAGCTTGTGTCCTAGTCTGGGAACATTTTTTTACGGAGTGACCATTCAGCCCGCGATCCTGCAGCCCTACAGCATCGGCGCCGCAAGGGGTGGTGCCGCCCGTGCCACAATCTCCACCAACGTTGTGAATCAAATGGCCAACGACGGCCGCGACCGTGAGCCAAGCCGTGTTGTTCCAGCCAGGCACTGCTCCGGGACGATATCACGCTGTCATGGCCGCGGCCAGTTACCGCCTAATCAAGCGACTCCCTCAAGGAGCGGAATATACGAAAGCATGCAATATCGGAAATCCTATTGATCGGAAATATCGATCCCTACGAACATCCTACTAGTCTGTTGACCGAGGAGTAGACCGAGCAAGGTTGCCAACAGGTTGAGGTTTGGGTCAGGCCATTGGTCTGGTCTCCGCCGGCCGAAGTTCTCCACCTTGAAGTCGTGCGGTATAGACACCGCAACCACGATGTACCGTACCCTGAGTATGAATCACTGTACATTGTATAACGCAACGTCCCCGAGCCCCTAGGCACCGTCGGGCACAGCTCGATACATCCTACCGAACTGTACATTAAATTGCTCCAGGGGCTGATAGTGTCGATGTTGTGGTGGGCTAAGTCCTATAAAGCGACGTAGGGCCTCCTCTGCCGAGCGGTGGGCGGCTCGTCTAACTGACGCTCCAATGGTCCGAACCATTTGCATCCGTCCACAACGACACGCCACAAGTCCAGCTCCTGCCAAATAACTTGAGCCAACCTCCCTGCCTGTTGTTTGAGTGTCTGTCGACAGGATTTGACTCTTCTTCATCGCACCTCCTGCCCTCCTTACATTGCCTCAACTACAACGACACCGGCAGCCACACCTACCGTCGCACATCGCCGACATGTCTTCGCAAAACCCAGCCCAGAGGAGGCAAACCCAGGTGGAGCGAGTAAAACAAACCGCTCCCGCCACAGCCGCCGCCAAGACGCAGGCGCACCCATACTCCGGCACGAACTGGGACACGGCGGCCAAGAAGCTCGTCGAGCCCCGGAAGACCGCCTGCGTGGTCATCAACGACGCCCTGACGGTCGACGTCCTGAAGGGGCTCTCCTCGTCCAGCGAGGTGGAGGGCCCCCACAACGGCATCCAGCAGCAGAGGGACGCGAAGGACGGGAAAATGAAGGACGTGAAGGTCACGTACTGCATGACGACACTCCACGTCCTCAAGCTGCTCAAGGGCATCAGCAAGAACACCAGCATGACGGTGCATCGGGCGAAGGGAGACTTCGGCATGCACGCCACCGTCGTCATAGGCTTCACGGTCCGCATCGCGTACGACGTGCCCAAGAAGCAAGGGGATGCCGCCGCCAAGCACAACATGACGGCCGACAACCTCAAGACCGCCATGAAGCGCGACAAGGCCCTGGAGGGTACCAAGGTGAAGATGATCAGGGCCGTCGATAGGCAGCCCACGGCGAAGTCGCGGGATGGCCACTTCGTGGATGCTGCGGTGGATGAGCTGGTGAAGGTCAAGCACCTTTACGGCAAGATTGACTTGGAGACGGCTTGGGTGATTGCGACGAATCAGAAGATGCACGTGGTGGTGCCGTGGAAGAGCTCCTCACAGTCCTCGCAAGGTTGATGATGTGGAGGTACGCGAAACACGGCTGCTTTTCTTCATGGTAGCATCATCATCACCCGTGGCTGAGTTACTTAGGCACCTTACCTACCTTACCGACCTCGACCTACCTACGTACCTATGAGTTATTTAACACGTACCTGTTCATCATACCCCAAACTTACTACCTACCTTACCTAGCTGGCTAGGACGTCAAGACGCGTGCCTGGTGCCGCACATTTTCATTTCTCTGCATCCGAGCCCCGAGAGACACGATCCGCGTCCCATCAATGGCTAGAACGAGATATTCAACGTGTTCATCACGGATTTAAATAGGATGCCCACTCCATAGATCTCCTAATGTAGCTACCGCGAAGGCACCCCGAAGAGTTGGCGAGTCTGGTCTCAATGAGAGTTGTAGAATGGTGGAAGTGCCGGTGCGAACAACGTAGACGATATCCGAAGATAGAGGAGTCTAGCTGAGAATAGGACCGTCACAGGCAGCACGTGGACGCTGGATGTCCTGGCGGCCCTCGCCGTGAGGCTATTTTTAAGGTTATACGTCGAACCAGACCTCACTCGTCCCAAGCAACCCCTTGGGCGGGCTCGGCCCGAACAAGATGGCTCCTGTGCCACAGGTCGGCATAGCACCAGCGCCAATTCACTCTAGTGATAAATGATGACTCTGTCTACTTGGGGCCGCTCAAGGCAGGTTTCGTGCAGGTAACGCCCCGTGGAAAACGGAAAGGTGTGGAATTCAAGACAAATGCGAGACGTTCCCAAGTCGTCGCAAACATATGGCATGGAATATTTAAGCCAAATTCATGCATGATGCATAGGGAGAGGAGGAATGGCCGCTGCGCTACCGTGATGCACGCATTATTCGATCATGAGCGTGCACACCGCGTCGGTCATCACCCTCGCGGACTTGCGTAAGAACAAACCACGTGACTGCGGACTCATCCACCAAGGATCACGAATGGCGGCGACATGTTGTTCAAAACCGGCATGGGGAAATTAACAAGTACCTAGGCAGGAAGTATGATATTGCTTGCGACAAGTCGACGGAATACATACAATAAGAAATACATTGTGGGGAAAAAACAACCCAATAGCCAAGTGGTGTGTGGCCCACCGTCGTCATAGCCTGAGAAAGAGAAATCTGTTCCTTCCAATAAATAGCTCAAATGGAAAACCCACGAGGAAATGCCCTCCTGAACAGAGAGGGAGAAAGGCCCGTCGTGGAACGAGATTGTAGGAAAGAAAAGAGGAAATTGGAGATAGATGATGAACGTGGGAAAGAAAGTGGAAACAGGGCCGTGGTGACCGAAGCTTGCTGTGCGTGATGCGAGAGATGAGAAAACATGATGCACGAGTAGGTGGGAGGAGAATGGTCTTTCTCCTCCCGCCTCAGCGAGCTAGACTTTCCCTCCTTCACATCTACCTCCAATACCCACCGCCGTTGTGCCCACCGCCGCCGCCGCCACCTCCATACCCCCCATTCCCACCATACCCACCCCCACCACCCTGATGGTGCCCATGACTCTGGTACGGATCACTGCTAAAGCTCCTCTGCGGCCCGCCCACCATCGGAGCCGGGCTATTCATCCTCTGCATCCCCTGTCCGTACCCGCCACCACCGCCACCATGAGGACCAGGACCAGGCGACGCCATCCGCGGCATTGGCGCCGTGAAGCTCCTCCCCTGCTGCTGCTGGTGCATCTGCTGCTGCATATGCTGGCCAGGCCCCGGCGAGCCAGGCGCAGAAGGCAGCGGGTACTGCGGCGCCATGCCTGGGCTAGGCGTGCGCAGCGGCGAGACCATGCCCGAGTTGCCGTGCGGTCCGAGGCTGCCCTGTCGGCTGCGGGGATTATCCTGGTACATCCCCATGCCCATCCCGCCAGGCCCGCCGCCCATGGGGCTGTGCGGGCCAGGCGAGCGGTTCCCGTCGTTCCGCAGCAGCGGCGCGGGGCTGCGCATGCCTCCACTAGCCGCGATCCCAGCAGCAGCGACGCCGGCACCAGCAGCGGGGTTGAGGTTGCCCCTCCCATCGCTCCACGATGACGACGACTTCTCAGACAACGGGCCCGAGGGATCGACGGGCGTGGACGGGATGCTCATGTCCTTGCTGTACTCCGACTGCTGCACCACGAGCGCGTCCGGGTCGATGCCCGCCTTGCGGTACTGCTCCAGCTCCAGCCGTTCTTGGTTCTGGCGCTCCTCGGCGAGCTTCGCCTCGCGCGCGCCGCGGCGGCGCTGCTTGATGAAGTAAACGAAGAGAGAAATGCCGATGAGCGCCACGACGGAGCCCGCGCCGGCGTATATGCCGATCTTGGCGCCGGAGGAGAGCTTGTTCCACTTGTCGGCGATGGATTCGGCGGGTGGCGAGGGGCCGATTACGGCGTTGACGGTTTCGTTGGCTGTGGATTGGCCACTGTGGAGAGGAAAGGCAAATGGAGAGTTGGGCGTTAGTTATGTGACTCACACACAAGGGGACAAATGTTGATAAGGCGGGTAGGTGTCAAGGCAAAGTTGGGAGATGTATGGAAGTAACGGAATGGAACTTACGCGATGACCTGAATGCTCTGCCACGTCCCGCTATTGTCGCCGTAGACATACTCCTTTCCGGAGCTGTAATCCTCGATCTTGACGTCCTTGACGTGCATGCTGAAGGGGCCCGCGCCGTAATCCGTGTCGCCACCAGCCCACTGACGCGTGCCCTCGCTCATGCGTGGGTCACCGCCGGCCCAGATGCCGATGGAGAGCCGGGACGGGGTCTGCGGGTAGTTGAGCGTGTTGTTGGCGTCCTTGGGCAGCAGCGTGCGGACGAGGGCGCCGTCGAGGTACCACTCGAGCTTGTCCTTGGTCCATATCGTAGTATAGTTATGAAACGCGTCCTGCAGGTTTCCGTTGACGAGGTGGGCGCCGCCGTTGGTGAAGACCTGGGCGCCTTTCCCGAAGTAGTTGGACAGCGCGTGCGTGCTGTTGATGCCCAGGATCTCCCAGTCGATCTCGTCCAGGTCGTCGCTGAGGAGCATGATGGAGCTGATGATGCCGACGCCGGGAGCGGCCTTCATCATCATCTCGACGCGGCCGAAGAAGATGTAGTACTGGGTCCGGATGGTCGGGGAGTCGCCCTGGTTCGTGATCGTGAAGGTCGCGCCGTTCTCGTTCGAGAAGGTCACGGGCTTGACCTTGATGTCCCAGCCGTTCGGGGTCGAGTTGAAGGCCCACGAGTGGGACATGGAGAAGGCCGGGTCGGCGGGGCATGATTTCTCGAGCGGTTGGCAGTCCGTCGTCACCTGGGCGGAGACGAACGGCGTCGAGGCCAGCAGCAGCAGCCCGACGGCCGCGGAGAGGAAGGAACGTGTTGAGGATATCATTTTGGCGGCTGGAAGGAAAGAAGGAAGGACGAGCAAGGCGCTGCGTTGCGTTGAAACAGGAAGAAGATCAAAGAATGAGAGGGTAAAGTGGCCCCAAAAGAGAGTGCGATATGTGAATGAATGGAAGGGTCGAGCTCAAGCCTGCTGCTGCATCGCTATATCAAGGCGTTCTTGATCACAGAGAGTCCGCCTGTTCAGCCCAGTGTCGGCGATGGTGGTAGCGGTCGGTTGACAATCGACAGACAAGAAGGGACGTCAAGTCAACCTTCGGAGTGCTCGAACAGAAACGTCGATATGCAGATGCAGGAATGGGGTGCGAGGCAGTGAGGGAAAGGGTGGGATGGATGGACAATGCCGGACTCGGATGGACGTCTTGCCCGAGGATGGGAACCGTGGGAAGGAGCGTGGATCGTGGGGATTTCAGGGGGCGATAAACAGGAAATTCTGGGAAAAGGGAGTGGATGATCAGCGTCCTCTCACTCTCTGTCGAGGGAGTGATGGGACTGCCGAATCGATCAAAGAACGACGGCTTGGATGAATGAGCGACGTTTTGGTCCCGTGTCCTGGTGGCTTGGGGCTTGAAAGAACAGAAACAAGGAGGGGAAGGTGTTGGGTGGATGCTGCTGGGTGGTGTTTGAATGAAAAGAGACCAAGGCTCCTCGTTCCTCGGGTGCTGCCTCCTCCTCCTGCCATCCCATCACAATTTCCGTCAAAGAGAAAAAGGGGCTTCCTGTGGCGCGCAGCTGCACAATCCCGCCCCCCTGCTCGCTAAAACAGAGAAAACGTCTGCGAACCATGTCTCGGCATTTGGACCCATCTGCAAGGTACCCAACCAATAAAAGGTCGACATTCGTGGTGCACAGGCCAGCATGTGGCACGGTGCTGCCCACCCCCGACTCAAGCTCGACGAGCTGAGGGGTTCTGACACTGAAGACGTTTCCCGGCTAGGCGCTTTGTGGATTAGCCTGGACTTCGAGAGGGAGCCCAATTGGCCCAACCAGCGCGAGGAATTCGTGCTGGATTGACCTTTTTGTTGATCACCTCAACCTTGTCCTGTCCAGGAAAAGCACCAGACAGGTCAGCAGTTGAAGCTTGGGCACAGCGTGCTGCAGGGCTAACCCCGCCGAAAGAGCAATAGAAGCTTGTCCGGGTCCTGTTCCCGCTCGACGAGAATTGGGAAGCTGTCCGACGATAACGGAAATGTGGCGGTGTCATGCAGTCTGGTGCGCTAGAAGAACCGACGAGGCAAGCGCTGCGAAATGAGGAACGCCACGCTGAAAAACAACAATCTTGGACCGCATGCATGCATGGCGTGTGTGACGGAAAAGATTCTCGTCGCGTCAACTCTCTCCCAAGTTACAACCTGCGGTGGGTATGAAAAGCATAAGAGCGAAGCTCTGTCGTACTGTGTACATAGACATGCAAAGTTGAAGCGACTGCATGGCAAAACAAAAAGCACCAGTCCTCTGTGCCGGTTTATTATCGCGCCCTGGTGATCACTGCTCCTCCGGGCCCTGCTCTGGGGCCACGGCCACCTCCCGGCCGACCTCGTCCCGCTCCCGCCCCACCTTCCCCCGGACCCGACCCGGCAACCCATTCCCCGTCCCCGGCACAAATCCCATCAGCTCCCGCAACACCTCATCCTGAGCCCCCATCCTCTCCGCCTCCTCGACCAGGCGCTCAGCACGGTCCCAGTTCCACCACTCACCCCCATTCCACGGAACGTCCAGCTCCACCACCGTCCCCGCTCGCTGCTCGCCTCCTCCCGACCCTTGGCCGCCGCCGCCAGGAGAAGAAGCAGATATCGTGACATCCTCCGCCGTAACCTTAACCTCATCCGACGGCCCCACCTCAACCGCGACCCTAACCCTCGCCACGCCCCTCGGCGCGGGCCTGACGGGGACCTCCATCTCGCCTACGAGCGTGTTATCGACCGCCAAGAACCTCTGCCCCCTCAGCACGCGCACCGCCACGACGTCCTGTCCGTCGCGCGCCGTCGTGAAGTGCGCCACCTTCCTCGTCGGGATGGGCGTGTTGCGCAGCACCACCTCCTCGCTCGCGCCGTCCGCGAGCTCGATCCGGATCGAGACCGCCGTGACGTCGATGAACTGGCACCCCCCACCGTCGAGCTCCTCTAGGAGGCACTCATCGTGCGCCCAGCAGGAGAGCGTCGCGGCGCCGAGGGCAGGCGCGGAGGCGGAGTAGTGCGAGTGCGTGTTTTCGGAAGAAGAAGAAGTGAGGTTGAAGAACTCTTGGAGCTGCGCGCGGACCTCCTGAGCGCGGCGCGATATTGTCTGCTGTCCCTGGCCGCCTGTCTGGGGTTGAGGTTGCTCCAGGACGACGAGCTCGTGGATCAGGTCCCTGGTGAGCTCCGCCTCGCTCAGAGTCTTGACGACGGCCTTGCGCGTGAGCGCCGCTGCCCGTCTGGGACACGCGCCCTTGGCGGCGCAGCGGGGCGCGACGTCTTCGACCGATGACAGGATGTCCATTATGCCCTGCTCCGCGTTCACGATCTTGATCAACCCCCCGCCAGCAGCAGCAGCTCCGTCACTGGCGCTGGCGTCATGATCGCCCAGAAGATGGTAGATCACGACGTTACGCTCGTTGAATGTGGATTGAGGAGTGGTTTGGGGCGGCTCTTTGTCCAGCTCCAGCCCGATCATGGCCGTGTACGCGGGCGCTCTGATGCGCACGCCGCCTGTGAAGCCGCCGATGACGGCTGCGTCTCGGAAGCCTTCCCAGTTTGCCTCGAGGTTGGTGATCGCGTGCGAGACGGTCGGCGTGATGGCTACGCTGTTGATCTCGGTGCCTGTTCCTAAGAAGTCCGAGGCTGCCTGGCGGGCTTCTGCTAGGAGCATGCCCATCAGCGTCTCGGGCGTGAACTGCTTGGGTGGCTGTCCCGGTGAGACCTCGACCTCGAGGAAGATCTGCTCGTGCTGGTCGCCAAGGATTGTGAAGGGACGCTCTTGGCCGAGGAGTTCGGGTGGTAAGGTAGAGAATTCTCGGCCTATGAAACGTCTGGTGAGGCGTTGGAAAGGTTAGTCCATGGACAAGACACCGTCTGATGTATCTAGTCGTCTCATGTGCCTCCGACTCGGTTGGTAAGTGTGTAATAGAAGAGGGAAGTAATAATCAACTTACGATATGTCGAAGACAGTGTTTTTCGAGCCTGGTTGGAATGCATTCTTCGCCGCTTCGCCGAATAATGGCTTGCCGTCAACGAAGGTTATCCATGGCGGATTAAATCGACGAGCTGGCACCCATTCTTCATCAGCATACCACACCATTCAGGTTTCAATGTCCCTTTCACTGCATGGGTTTCTCTCTCACCGAGGTGTTCTGGCAGGAGATTAACATCGCGACAATCCTCCAAGGCGACGGCGCCGCCCCCTTTCTTCGCGGCGGCTTGAATGTACGAGGCCCCTATCTCCTTCAAAGTACCAACACGCAGGCATTAACTTTCCGATCGATCTATCCAGGGTCGGAGAGATCCCCGAGGAAGATGCACATATGTTCAGGCGTATAGACTTACAATGCCCATATAGTTGTTGCATTCGTTGTCGCCTGGCACAGGAGCGGCCATGGCCCTGGGCGCAAAGGCAGCCAGGGATAAAACAGCCAGTGCGAGTGCGAGATAGCCACAGAGCGAGGCTCGGCGCCGGCGTCGTTTGGCAGTCAGACGGCGCCGTCTCCGAATGCGGAGGTACCGGGGGATCGGGTCGGGCGGCACACCGGGATGTCGCTGCGCCATATTTGGGATTTGGTGTCGAGACTTGCTCGTGGGGGTGCTGGTTCGGTTCAATGGTTGGAAACAAGAGGCAAAGGCTACCAATTGGGGCGAATTGGGTATAGATGGTTACTCCGTACAGCATAGGAAATATTCAATACGAAAAACGCCCGTGGATTTAAATGTGGTGATCTGAAATGGCCACGTCTGTCCATCACTGATGGTCGCGACCGTGGCCGCTCCTGCGTGCCTCGCTGCCTGGAATCATCCACGATCCTTCGGAGGACAGATTGCAATTGAGCTCAGCTCAACAGCTGCTACCTCTCTTGTTTTGCACTCTGTCAATAGATGGAACTTGCGAATTCCAGAAATATCTATGTATTTCTGTTTCATCCTTGCAGAAATTGCGGACAAATAATTCGTTTGAACTGCCATTTGACGAGAAGATGTGTTCTCGATGAATACCGGGGTCGACGGCGAGTCTCGGCGAGGCTGGCCCATTGGTTTGTGGGGTGCCCTCTTGGAAGTGCCCTCCTCTTGTGATGATGGCGGCCGACTGCAATTGAAGGGACTAGGAAGATGTGAATGCTGCCCATGAAGGTCCTTCTGCTCAATCCAATTGCATTGCACCGGTGGACGGCCCTCCTGGCTTCTGGCCTTCTGTCTGGGCGAGGACGTGCTTGTTGAGAAAGTCAACCACATCATCCATCCCCTCAGGCGACTTAAACCAATGCTTCCCGATTGGGTACTCCTTCCACTCGACCTGCGCCCCGAACCCGCGCAGCGTATCCCTCAGCAGGTGTCCATTCCGGATCAGCACCAGGGGGTCATCAGCGCAGTGCTCGAGCAGCATCGGGGTGTTGCGCAGAACCTCGCTGTCGCCGGCCGCATCGTCCGGGCTCTCCAGTAGCCCGAGAGCCTCGCGCATTCCCGACAGCGTGCGCCCCGCAAAGGGACAGCGCGCCGAGAACCCCATGAATGCAGCGAGTCGAGGCACGTCCTTATCCACGAGGTTGAACAGCGTGTGCACGCTCGTGGCGCCGCCCATGCTAATGCCGGCTAGCACGACGCGGTCGTAACCGTTCTTCCCGCTCCCGCCCAGCTTCGCGGCCTCGTCGGCCAGGATGCGCAGGATCCCCGGGATGACCTCCTTGAGGCCCTCGGCGGCGAGGTCCTCGCGCTCGTAGAAGTCGGTGGTCGACCAGACGTCGAACCACTGCGGCATCACGACGGCGGGGCTGCTGGCGCAGGCGCGCGTGGGGGCCCGGGGGAAGACCCAGCGGAAGGTCGGGTAGCATTCCGCGAGGTTGAGACCCCGCGAGTCGCACCAGCGGGAGAGGGCGCCGACGAAGTTCTCCGGGCGGTCGCCCCGTCCGTGGAGGAAGACCACGGTGTGGGTGTGGGGATTGCCCTGTTCTGGGTCCGTTGCGATGAGGGGAATATCCATCATTCGTTTTGTTCGAATTGATGTTTGAGCCAGCTAGAAAACTGAGGCAAATAGCGACTCGTTTTGTTTCCTACAACGAAGCTTCGTTCTTGGCACAGAAACGAACCCGTCAAGAATGGATGGATGGATTTAGATGCCGCGAAAAGAATGTGAGCCGTCAACAAGAGGGGGGTGGCACGACCTGCAGCAGCCTGATTCTGGCTGGGGACTAATTGACCCCACTAACAGCAACTCATCACGGAACGGCCTGCGAACGCCCGATCACGCCCGGTTTACCTGTCGATTATATGTTGTTCCAATCACGAGATAGAATTGGTCAATTACACCTGTCCACGCCAGTACAAAGTGCCGATTTTAAAATTGCGATAGCTAAAGGTATAAGAAGAGCCACGAAACCCGGCCGGCGGATCGATGGATCAGTCCAGCCCGGAGCGTGCGAGGTACCTAGACGGCCACGGACATGTCCACGGCATCTTCAGCACCTATTCTATTGTTGATCCCCCAACCGATGGAAAGAAAATCCTCCGTCGCTGTCGCCGAAAGCCGGAGCCTTTCACCACCCTCATCAAAGAGTCGGCGAGACATTTCTAGAAACACCAGTAAGGCCCCGGTCGGCCTCCTTGTTTGCCCCTGAAATCCATACACCTGCGTCCAGCCCACAAACTCCGATCTCCTCGCCCCAGAGATAAAACCCGCAACACATCGGGACAGACTCCGTACCGCCTCGAATAGCGGCAGGTTCAGCGCATGACCATCCCGGGCACAACCCCTTCCACCCTCAGCCCAATCCGTTCCACCCTCAGCCCAATCCACCCCAGATCCAGCCCAAGCCAGTCCTCCTCCCTCCTCCTCACCCACTCACTCAGCGGCCGCGCTCCCAGTCAAGTCATAAATCTTCTGCACCTGCCTCAGCATCTCCTCATGATCAACGCCCAAATCCTTCAACAGCCCATCCTTAAACCCAAACACCCACCCATGCACAATCGGGAACCGATTCCTCGCATAGCTCTGCTGCACCGCGGCCGTCTTAATCACGCTCCGGCACTGCTCCATCACATTCAGCTCCACCAGCCTATCGTACCTGCGCTCCGGGTCCTCGATGGCGTCCAGCTCCGCCTCGAAGAGCCTGTACACGTCCCTTATGCTCCTCAGCCACGGGTTCAGCACGCCCAGGTCCTTCGGCTCCAGCGCGGCCTTGACGCCGCCGCACCCGTAGTGGCCGCACACGACGATGTGCTTGACCTGCAGGTGCCGCACCGCGTACTCGATGACCGACATCACGTTCAGGTCGAGCGGGCAGACCAGGTTCGCGATGTTGCGGTGGATGAACGCCTCGCCGGGCTCCAGGCCCGTGATCTGCTCGGCGGGGATGCGCGAGTCGGCGCAGCCGATCCAGAGGTACTCCGGCTTCTGGCCCGCGGAGAGCTTGGCGAAGAACTCCGGGTCCTTGGCGGACTGCTGGGAGGCCCAGAGGCGGTTGTGCTCGAAGACGCGGTCGTGCGTCTGCTTGAGGTATTTGGTGATCTCTTCCTTTTGGGAGTCTGGCATGTTGGCGTAGGGGACTGAGGATTGGGCGGCGGAGGAGGAAGAAGTGGTGGTGGTGGTGGTGGTGAGGGAGGCCTTCTGCTGCTGGTTTGCGACGAGTTGGGAGAAGAGAGTAGGTTTTGCGGGTGATGATGGTGATGATGACGATGCCTGTGGTGATGCTGCTGATGCTGCTGACGCTGACGTGCTGCTGCCCTGCTGCTGCTTGTCCTGCGGGATGGACGATGACGAGAAAGGGGCCGACGACGATAACATCGAGAGGGGAGATTTCCGCTCACGGAGCGGAGGGACCGATCCTACTACTAATAAGCTTCCGGGGCGGCGGTGGGCGGCGGCAGTCACGGCGAACAGCAGCACCTGTCTCGCCGTGTACATGGCAAGCACGCTGAATGAATGGGGACAGGAACCAGTGCGTCGTCCGTACTCCCACAATGACAACGCAGGAACGCAGTCAAAGGGAAGGGATCAATGAAAGTGGACCGCGAAAAGCCAGATATGGGTACGGCGACGATGGGTCTTTCTTTGAAACGTCACCAAGCGATGGGTGGTGGTTTCTGTTTTCGCTTTATGTAAGGTTGTCCGAAGAAATCGCGCAAGCTCAATGTATGGAGGTAAGAAGAGCGGTGGGATTGTGTTTCCATCCTTTCTTTGTTGTGCGCTCAACAAAAACAACGGTTATCTGGCAGTTAGTCACATGGGTGGCTTTTTTCCTAGCGTGCTACTCGTCGTCGGTGCAAGCGGTGGTGTTCCCAGCAAGCTGGCGTTGGTATTGAAACCGACAAAGCCCGTTTTCTGGTGAGTTGCGATGCGGCTTGGCGCAGCGTTGCGCTCCCGGGTGCTAGCGTCGAAACCCACTGTAGCATCAGCGAGATTGGAATGACCCTGGGTGACGTCGAGAGCTGGCAAACCCAAAAAGGGGAGCACGGCATTCCTTGGCTTACGACACTTTTTCGGGGTGGGAATCTCAACAAATCCCATGCTGTCGGAGATCGAGATGTCCGTTGACCGGCCGCAGGCTTTGGAGACGACTTCGAATGGAATGTCCTTTGAATGAACCTTAGGTACCAACGGCGGCCCTGCATTTGCAAGGCAACTCGCAATGGCGTTGCTCCTGGCCGACCGACTCGCTCCGACCCACGGACATCCGCACGGTGAGCCATGCGAGACTAGCCCTATCGTAGTTGTGCGGCCAGACATGATCAATCTCTCGAGGCAGCTCATTTTGATAAACAGCAGCAACAAGAATGGTATCGATTTTGCTCGCTAGGTGCTCGCTGTTTCGTTGTCCACGTGTCAGTACTCGTAGTTCCCACACATGATCTACGGAAAATGAGCAGCTGGCGCTGGTGCTGATAACAGTGCCGCCGTTGGTGCCGGTTCCCACTTCCGCAGAATCTTTTTCAGCCGCTGATCATTGACGGGCTTCCCGACGAACTCTAGCGCCTTTCTGAAGCCTACCCGAGTTACTATGGGATTGCAGCACCGAGATCCCACCTCTAGGCGTTTGATCAATTGATCGCTGACGATTTCCTGTGAGGCAATTTGAGAGTTGTTGTCCTCTTTTCCCTTATCCTCCTCCTCCTTTTTCTTGCCCTTTTTCTTCTTCTTCCTCCTCCTCTTCTTCTTCTTCCCCGCCTCCGACTGTGCTTGTTGGTCATCGCTGGGTAGTGACAGCGCTGTCTCTGTCTCTTCATCGTCCTTTTCTCCCTTATCCTCCGCGGGCAGTGCTTGCTGGCCGTCGCTGGGTGGCAGCGGCTCTGTCGCCGTCCCGGCTTCGCCGCGTGGGGCACCGAGAAGAGGTATTCGACTCGGATCTATGCCAGGAGCGTTGAGACCCTCCCCTGCTAGATCAGGGTTACCCTCCAAGCTGCTGTCTCCCTGGGTCTTATCGACTTCCAGCGGCGGCGACAGGGAACCGGCAACTGTTCCCGCCTTTTTCCAGTGGCGCCTCTGCCCATCTTCCCAACAACGGTGCTGCTCCTGGTTGGGCTCAGAGGTGGCCCTCCTTGATGAGCCCAGTCGATTACATCCACCAGGTCTATGTTCCGATTTTCGAGGTCTTCTTTATCATCTTCAGTCGCCGGCGTGACCTGCCCCTTCCCTGAAGTGTCATCACCATCACATAGCACGCCCTGGCTCGGGCCGTTATCCTAGCCCTCGCCCTCGCCATTGCCAGTGCCAGTGCCAGCGCCGGTGCCAGTGTCGTCGTCCTCGGGCAAGTGTTTACCATGATCTTCCAAACTCTCCCGGATGTAAGGCAGCACCTCAAACCCTAGGTCCCCTGCCTCCCTCCCTGTTTGTTCTGCCTCCCACTCTTTGTCTTCGGCTCGCCCCTTCTTGTTCCCACCGGCAGTTCCACGTTGCTTTCCCCACAATTTCTCCTCTCGCTGTATCTGCAGTGGCTCCTCCTTTTTCTGCAGCAACTCCTTCATTCTCTGCTGTAGCTGCTCCTTTATCTTCTTCTGCCGCTCTATCTTCTCCTCCAGTTGGCGCTTCTCGCGCTGCGCAGCCAATAGATCATGCTCCTTCACTTCCAGCCGAAGCTCTTCCTTGCACCACCACTCGAGCAGCCCGGCCTGGTCCCGCTGCATTTCTTGGATCTTGACGAGGCTCGCTTCGGCCGTGACCTGGAGCTCTCTGTGCAGCTCCTTGACCTTTGGGCACGGCCGGCCCACGCTCGCCACGTAAACGTTCGACTTCCTCCGTGGTCGCGGGAGCTTCCAGGCTGAACCAGCACCGGCTACTCTGGGTCGTAAGTTGCCCGCAGCCCATTGTCGGCGGACCTAGTCGCTGACTTGGATAGGCGCTGGCGGTAGAGGCGGAGGCGGAGGCGGAGGCGGAAATGGGGGCAGAGTCAGTGTTGATGGACGTGGAAGAGGTGGAACTGATGAAGACCGTGGTAGCGGCGGATCATCAAGGTGGTCTGGAGGCAGGTCCTGTTTTGTTGCAGAAAGGCCATGATCTGATACTTGGCCCTGGGGCGGCTCATCAGGCGTGGTACGCCGTAGAGCGATGCTTGCCGGTGCAGATTGCGTCCGGCGAGCTGGCGATTGGGAACGAGCGGGGGAATTGTCGCCCTCAAATCTTGAAGATTGAGTGCAGGAGATGGCCCGGACATTCACTTCAGGTGTGGTAGTGGGCTGTGAAATGACGCGTGGTGATGCCAACAGTGTCCTCGGAGCTGGGGGAGAGGCGGAACCAATGTCGGTACTGATATTTGAGGATCGAGTGACGACTAGGACAGCTGGGTCCTTCCACGGAAGGCTGTCGCGGCCTTGCTTCGGATGGCGCTGATCAGGGGTTGAGGGTCCCAGATCACACGAAGAAGCCCAGCCCGGTGGCCCGGGACCCACACCGTGCCGTGAAGGCCCATTATCACCTGGAGGACTCTAGCCTGGCGTCGGGCGAAGCACACTTTGCTGTGGAGGTCCTTGGTCGCCCATGGGCTGTCCCTGAAAGTGCGAAAGCCCTTCCTCGGGATTGCAGCCTAAAAGCGGAGGACTGATGATGTGCTGTGGGAGTTTCTGGCCGTGGGAAAGGCTCGGGTACGGTGATGGAAGACCTGGATTCTGCTGCGGCGGGGGTCCCCCGCCTTCTGGAGGTCCCTCGCCGCTTGGAGGATTCTCCCAGCCTGGAGGATTCTCGCCGCCTAGTGGCTCCCCTTCGCCCGGAGGCCCTTGGTATGGTTGTCTCCCGCCATCCAGGGGTCTTCCGCTGCCAAGATGCTCCTCTCCATCCAGTGGTGCCCCGCCACCAGAAGGTCCCCCGCCGCTCGGAGGCCATTGGTATGGAGGCGCCCCGCTACCTGGAGGTTCCCCGCCGCCCGGCGGATTCCAGCCGCTTGGTGGTCCACCGCCAGTTGGAGGTCCCCCGCTACCCGGAGGCCATTGGTATGGAGGTCCCCGCCACCGGAAGGTCCCCTTGTGCCCGGAGGCCCTTGGTCTGGAACCATAGAGAAACCCCTTCTGAAGGGGAGATCCTGAATCAGGCCGAGAGTGGGATGGAAATATGGCGGTCCATGCGTTTCCGGTTGAGGGTTCGGGTAGCCCACCATTGCAGAGCAGGGACGTCTGGGGACATCAGTCGAGAGCTTGCCCCACAGCAGCGGGAAGAACTTAGGCGGCCAAAGTTCGTACGGCCTGCGCATGCTGAAAAGCTCGTACCAATACTCCGTGCCTAGGGTGAAGTTTATGGAGTCCTCGTTGAGTGGGATATAGAACGGCCTGTAAAAGTAGTTCGATTGAGTGGGGAATCCTGGGTGCCTCTCCTGCTCCATGGGGTGTGTAGCCAACCAAGGGTCGTAAGCCTGTCCGCCCGTGCCGTCCTAGGCGCCCGCGGCAGGCATATTGACGTTGGGCCCGCTAGGTCCGTAGCTCCCGGGAGCATGTTGGCCCCGGTGGCCCGGCTGCTCTTGGCCGATCCCGTGCCACTGCTGGGCCTGGTATGCCTGGGGATGCCCGGAGACTACTGTCTGTGGAGGCGGTGCAGCGGGTCCAGGGTTGACTTCATCACGGCGTTCTTGATATCCATGCTCTTCATACCCTCGCGCACCTTCCATCGCACTACCCGTCATGTTGTCCATGCCCTCCTGCAAGCTGCCCTCCCTAGCGCGGTGCGAGAGAGCGGGTACCGTCAAGTACAACCCAGCGTCAGCACCACTTGCTGGCGCCGGGTGCTCTGACGCCGGCTGCTCTAACGTCATTTGGTCTGGCTCTGGTTGCTCCGGTTCTGGTTGCTCTGGTTCTGGTTGCTCTGGTTCCGGTTGGTCTAGCCCCGGTCGTTCCGGCGCCGATTGTTCCGATACCGGTTTTGTGATTGCCGGTTGTTCCGATGCCTGTTGCTCTGACGCCGGCTGTTCTGGAGCCGGTTGTTCTGGCGCCGGCCGTTCCAATACTAGCTGCTCGGTGGCATCGATGCAAGAAGGGATAACTGCAGACTCAGGTTGTGTCTCAGGGGCGGGCTGCTGGTCGGAGATCAAGCTAGATGTGGCAATAGCTTCGGGGGGACAGTGGCGGGTTATCGATGTTGATGGCCGCCGATCTCCTGGACTTCGAAGCACTGGAGTTAGCATCTATTACAGTGTTTCTGCAATGGCCGTGACAATTACCGCCATCGCCTGGTCCTACCTATCAGGCGGGCCGCTGTCCGGTGCGGCTTGGCCGGTCTCGTTTGCAATTTGGCCCTGGCGATCCGAGACGCTGTTGCCTCTTGTGCTGCCCGCAGCACAACAGGAAACGCCAACTGGAAATCACCTACTAGGATGTAGACGGATTTTACGTCCGCCTCCCTACAATCGACAGTTATCCGTCCGGTATGCTGGTCAAACGAGGATACGAGGTAGATGGCGTCCTCGCGGCTCGGTGCACAGTCCAGCTCATCTCCGTCTAGACTAGCAAAGAACTGACAGGAAGCAGCCATGCCGTCTCAGATAGGTACAAGGGTTTTCATTTAAATAGACTAATAAATGTGCTAAAACGAATGACATGTGTAGGGGTTAGACACGTAGGCTAAGGCATTGGAGTGTGCAATGGTGGGAAGGGTGATGATCAAGCCCATCCCCGCCCGTGATTGAAAGAGGGCCCACTGGTACCTAATTGGTTCGAGCCATAACGGGACTCGAACTTTCCCAGAACGTGGCATGTAATGGCCGGAATGCAAGAGACCACAAATAGACCAAATGTGCAGTGCGAGGCAGGCACCGTCCTGCGGCGAAGCCGCCCCGGTGAGAGCTATCACTTGGTGTGGACCGAGCAGCCCAAGTCGAGCCGGACCGAACCAACTTGACTCAGCTTTGTCCCGCACCTTTGCAATGTGGATAGAAGAAATTGGCCCAGATACGGAGTACAGACCGATTGGGGCAGAGAATGGCGTAGAACCCATCCTTTGACTTCTACAAAGAAATGCATCGGTAGAAAATCAATACGACAACGAATCTTAAAGTCACCACGGTGTGTAGAGTACCTGCAGTAGGTTTGATGTAGTTAAACATTTTGAGGTGCCGTGCAAACAGACGAGCTTATATAAGACAAGCTTCAGGCGGGGAGACACATGTGCATTATCGATTGGCTTGGATCCAATTTTATTTCCCCTGATAAGACTGATAAAAAGGAGAGTGAGAAAAAAAATTCGAGGGGTTCCACATCCCACATGTTGGCGGCCGCTCGCTGAAAATTGCTGACACTCTCCGTCGCTCTTTCTTGGCCTCTACTTTTCTATCCGCCCACACAGCTTGCTCCCTCGAGAGGAACAGAACATCTTTCCCCCGTCGCCCAAGGCCGCACACGCGCGCGCCGCCCTTTTCTCTTCCTTTTTTCTTTTCTTTTTCTCTCCCGACGATGCCACATCCTGTTTCGCCTCTCATGAATCCTCTCCCAACCATCGTCGTCAAGGGCGTCGCCCCGCCGTCGCAAGCCGATGTCTCCGCCCTGGTCGACGCCGTCTTCTCGGCGTCCACCTCGAACGCCTCCATCGATGCGTCCTACGCGCTTTGCGATCTTTTGCTGAACGCTCCCGGCGTCGGATTTCGCGGTCTGCAGTCATACGGCGTTCTCGCCGAGATCAAGAAGGCAGCAGCGGATAAGAAGAGCGGCCTCCGGAGGGAGAGTGCGCAGAACCTGCTGGGCGCGCTGTTCGAGCGCTTCCCGCCTCGCGACGCACCCAGCGAAGTCGCCCTGCTCCTGCAGGATGGCGGCATGGTCACCTGCGCCCTCGATGCTCTGGCCGACAAGGGAGCCGTCGTTCGCGACGCTGCGCAGTATGGCCTCGACGCCCTGTTCGCGAACCTATCACCCGAGGCCCTGGTCGTGGGTCTACTCCCGGCCCTCACAACATACCTGGGCAAGCGGACGGGCAAGTGGCAGGGAACCGTCGGCGCCCTGAAGATGATGCAGAAGATGGCGGATAAGGCCAAGCTCAGCGCCGGTGGCACCAAGGAGGAGGCGCTGGAGAAGGACGTGCTGCGCGAGGCCATGGGCACCAAGCTCGCCGCGCTGATCCCGATCGCCGAGAGTGGCATGCACGATTTGAAGACCGAGGTTGAGAAGCAGTCGCTACAGACTATGACTTCGCTCACGACCCTTCTGACCAACGACGACGTCGCCCCGCGCATCCCCCTTCTCATCGAGACGATGCAGAAGCCCTCCCCGCAGAGCCTTCAGAAGGCGATCCACGCCCTGTCGATGACGACTTTCGTGGCCGTTGTCACATCTCCGGTCTTGGCTCTTCTCACCCCCTTCCTCGAGCGCTCCCTGAACACCCCGACGACCTCACAGGAGGTTCTGCGCCAGACCGTGGTCATCGTCGAGAACCTGACCAAGCTGGTGCACGATCCCATCGAGGCCCGGACATTCCTTCCTAAGCTCACACCCGGTGTCAAGAACGTGGCCGATAGGGCAGCCCTCCCAGAGGTGCGCGAGCTGGCTGCCAGAGCCATGGGAGTTATGGACAAGGCCATGGCCATGGACAAGGACAACGTGGTTGAGCGTACGACAGCCGACGACGTCGCGAAGGTGCTCGATGCGGAGATCAAGAAGGCCCAGGGCCTGGCGGGCGACCAAGACTTCTTCAAGGTCCTGCGCCCCTACATCTGCGAAATGATCGCTGAGGATGTCAACCATCGCCACCCGAAACGGATTTCCGCCCGCATCGCCCCCCACCTCAAATCCCTGATGATGAAGAACGAGAATGCACACGAGACTGTCGCGACCGCGGTGCAGCAGTTCTACATCGACGAAGACCACAGGAAGTACGGCGAGCCGGAGAAGGAGGACGACGGCGAGATCGAGATCGTTAACGCCGACTTCTCGCTCGCGTACGGTGGAATGCTGCTTCTCTCGCACACGAACTTGCGCTTGCTCAAGGGCCACCGGTACGGTCTGTGCGGGCGCAATGGTGCCGGCAAGTCGACTCTGATGCGCAGCATTGCCAATGAGAAGCTCGAGGGCTTCCCGCCGCAGTCTGTTCTGCGCACCTGCTACGTCGAGCACAACCAGGGCGAGGACGCCGAGGTCAGCATTCTCGACTTCATGTGCAAGGACCCGACCGTGGCCAAGGAGAAGTACTCGCGTCAGGAGATCTCAGACGTCCTGGCCGAGTTCGGCTTCACCGCGGGGCCAGAGGGCCGCCAGTCGCAGAAGGTCGGCTCCCTCTCGGGAGGGTGGAAGATGAAGCTTGCCTTGGCGCGCGCCATGCTGCAGAAGGCCGACGTCCTGCTGCTCGACGAGCCTACCAATCACCTGGACGTAGACAACATCAAGTGGCTGGAGAACTACCTCAAGACGCACCCGGACATCACCAGTCTGATCGTCAGCCACGACTCCAAGTTTTTGGACGAGGTCACCACGGACATTTACCACTACGAGCCGGGCAAGAAGCTAGGCCACTTCAAGGGCAACCTAGCCGCGTTCGTCAAGGTGCGCCCCGAGGCGAAGAGCTACTACACGCTGTCCGCCAGCAACGTGCAGTTCAAGTTCCCTCCTCCGGGAATCCTCAGCGGCGTCAAGTCCAACACGCGCGCCATCATCCGCATGACCAACGTGTCCTACACCTACCCGGGGGCTTCCAAACCATCCCTCTCGGACGTCTCGTGCCAGCTCACGCTGTCGTCGCGCGTGGCCATCATCGGCCCCAACGGCGCGGGCAAGTCGACGCTCATCAAGCTGCTCACGGGCGAGACGATCCCGTCGGCAGGCAAGGTCGAGAAGCACCCGAACCTGCGCATCGGGTACATCAAGCAGCACGCGCTCGAGCACGTCGAGATGCACCTGGAGAAGACGCCCAACCAGTACCTGCAGTGGCGCTACCAGCACGGCGACGACAGAGAGGTGCACATGAAGCAGACCCGCGTCCTATCCGACAAGGACCGCGAGCAGATGGACAAGTTCGTCGACGTCGGCGACGGCAAGGGGAACAGGCAGGTCGAGGCCCTGGTGGGGAGGCAGAAGTACAAGAAGACCTTCCAATATGAAGTGTGAGTTTTGATTCCTTTCCTTGTCCGTCTGTCATCGTTATCATCATCAATCGCCCTCCCTCAGGTTGGCCGAGGTCACCAGGGGTGTCTCTTTTCTGTCTCCACTTTTACCCCTAGTGCCCCGCAGCCTTATTTCAACGACACGCAAAGTCGAAACCGACGACCACGTTTTTATCTTTCAGCCTCGTCCCCACTCCTCTCGTCCCCCTTTTTCTAACATCCGTCCTTTCTATCCCTACAGGAAATGGCGAGGCTTCCTACCCAAGCACAACACCCAGATCTCCCGCGAGACCCTTCTGTCCCTCGGCTTCGACAAGCTCGTCCAGGAGTTCGACGACCACGAGGCCTCCCGCGAAGGGTTGGGCTACCGCGACCTGCAGCCGGCGGTCATCTCGAGGCACTTCGAAGATCTGGGGTTGGATCCGGAGATCGCGAACCACAACGAGATCGGCTCGCTCTCGGGCGGGCAGAAGGTCAAGGTCGTCATCGCGGGTGCCATGTGGAACAACCCGCACCTGCTTGTCCTCGACGAGCCAACCAACTTCCTGGACCGCGACTCCCTAGGCGGGCTCGCGGTCGCGATCCGTGAGTTCAAGGGCGGCGTGGTGATGATCTCGCACAACGACGAGTTCGTGGGCGCGCTCGCCTCCGAGCAGTGGCACGTCGATGCCGGGCGAGTGGCGCACAGGGGCCACGCAGCTATTTCGCTCGATCGGTTTGAGGACTCGCGTCCTGGGTCCGGAGTGACGTCGGGCGTCGGCACACCCGCCGGCTCGGCCAGCGCTGTGACTAGCGCCGTGACGAGCGCGGCGAACAGCGGCGTGGAGGACAACGCGCAGCAGGGAGGGGAGCTCAAGTTCCGCGCCAAGAAGAAGAGGAAGAAGACGAAGAAGGAGCTCAAGGAGCAGGAGGTCCGGAGGAGGCTGAGGCACATTGATTGGCTGAATAGCCCGAAGGGCACGCCGCATCCGCCGGATACTGATGATGAGAGCTAGGCTTAGTGAGAGAAGAGTAGGGTCTTCTCGTCGCTGTGTTTCGCTCCCACTCTCGCGACGCTTCACTCCTGTCCTCCCCTTGTTTTTCTTTTCTTGTTTTTCCCTTCTCCTTTGAGTGTGTTGTTCTTTTGCTGTTTGTCGACATTGGGGGCATGGAACCATAGATAGATATAGGTAGACCGGACTAGACTTTTCTTCCACTTCTCGTTGCCCGCTTGTTTTTTGTTTATTGGATTTCGTTTTGCGTATCGTTGTTGGAGATTGTTAAGTGGAGGAGGATGACGGATGGTATGATGATGGCGTTGATGGAAACTGCGTGCGCACGACTAGAGCTAGAGGGAGATGTGTCTGCACCCACGCAGGTACAACCTTGCAAAGGAAGATACAATCCATCCGGCTGGCTTCTCATGTTGGAAAAAAAAGTCGGTCGGTCTGGCGTTTTACTATAGAGGGCTAGTTAGTAGTAGACTTTATATTTCGCAAAAACAAAATGGAAAAATGAACAACGCATGGCTTTGGTTATAATCGTGAAACGCCACATATTGATATTATTGTTGGAAAGGNCGTGAAACGCCACATATTGATATTATTGTTGGAAAGGCAAGGGTAGACAGGACAAGTGCATGCACAAGTTGGTCTGGGGGTTGTGGTTGTTTTCATTGATTCATGGTTGTTCTCAGCTAGGTTTGCGACGGAGTCGCTGGAAGAGAAGTGCTAACTATGTGGTGGAGAGTGGGGCTCGCGCTGTTGCCTGGGATCTGAGGCAACATTCCCAGTGACTGCCATTGCCCTACGTCACTTGGAGCTCGCACCTGATTGACCAACAATTATATTAATCTTTTATAATCAGCTAAGTATAGTTATTCCTTTACAAGTAAATAAATCTCCGAATTTATTACCGCGCGCGAAATACCCAGCCACTTGCGATATTAGATTCTATCGCCTCCCAGCACGCGCCTAGTCTAATGCTTAGCCTACGTGGCTATCAAACGAGGCGATCTCTCGAACCTAGTTAGACTTTTGCCACTTTATAATATAATTACCTTCTGTTCAACTACCTCGCAACCCTTGTCTTCGCAGCCAACTCTGGCAGAACCCCTAGTCCGGCATTCGTCCTTCCCGGCGCTGGGCCAATGGGCCGTCTCCCGATGCGGAAGGACACACGCATGTCATCACGATCCAGCCCGCTATGGTCTACCACGATTTTGGGGGAGCGCGGCACAGGCCGTGCAGTGGATCGCTGGCATTCCCGGGAAGGAGCACGAGGATCCTAATGTACCGGTCGTCAGGGGAGGTTTCATAACTAAAGGCTTGTATCTTTATATTCGCGACATAGAGGAGAAACTTGTCGGGACGAATGATCGGGTACACGATGCTGCCGTGAAGGCGGACCTCCCGTTTTGTATCATGGACAGGAAGTGGTGGCAAATCTAGTATTTCCTCTCCAGGGGCATGGCTTCCAGGGCGTGGGCCGGTGCTGCCGGGCCCAGAGTCCCGTCGGCAAACTTCACTCCGCCTTTATGCACATTTCTTGAGCATTTTTTGGCGTTAATACATCTTGCAGCATTTTACGCCTATGCGTGGAATGCAGGCATGTCGTCGTTAAAACTCTTCAGCAGGTAGCCCGAATGCCCTTGCCAGCGGGGAAGAGCGAGCCTTTGGTCTTCTATGGATACCGAGATGCTCGACAAGGCCTGCAAACAAAGCAAAGGTGGCCTATATCACTCATTCATCCTCAGCCATAGGAGCTTCACTGGCATTGGATCGTCGGCAAAGATGGGAGGTGCAGGCGCGCAAAGGAGGCCTCCCTACCCCTCCTATTTTCGGGATTCGACTATGCTCAAATCATTGTCCTGAATGCCTTGCTCTTCCCTTTGCAAAGACCGTTCCCTCCCACGATCCAAGAATCTCTACCACAACTGTTTCAAGCTACCCATTTCCAACATGCCCCGAACCAATCCAACGATTTTTCATACCTGGCTGCTGCTGATGCTTTCTCTCATGCTTGTCAGTCAGGGAGCAGCCAACGAGGCATGCCGTGCCAGCTCGTCTACTGACATCGCTCAGGCGATGAACACGGTCGCTACCAGCCGTAGCGGTGACTCAGGCACCGAGCCCACTAGCAGCGACACAGGTCGCCTTCCTTCAACCACGGAGATCCGCTGTGTGACCACGTCGACCCTGACCTCGACAAGCACGATCACCATGACGGTGACCACCACGGTCCTCACCAAACACCCGCTTCAGACGGTAGGAGAAGCAGTCCTCCGCAGCTCCACCACCTCCACAACCCTGAGCGGAGGCGGTGGCAGCGACCACGACGACAACAACAACAACAGCGAGGACAACGACACTATCTACGACGCTACAGAGACGAAGAGTGTTTCGCACACAGTGCCCAAGACCACCACGACCACCACCGACACAACACGACCTCCCCGCTCCTGCCGCAGCCTCGACAACGTCCCTCGTCGCCTCAGCATCCCCGTCCAAGGGAAGCGTCAAAGCCGGCCCCAAGCCCAACAGCGGCGCGAACAAACTAGCCCCTGCCCTCGACGGAATCGACAGTGCCAGCTCGGCCTTCTCCCCGCAGGCTCCGCGCCCCACGACGACGGCGTCCAAGAACCCGCTCGGCCCCGGCGCCGTCGTCCCCATCCTCGACGACGACGACGACGAGAAAGGTCCGGACCGGGCACAGGCTCAGACCCAGGGCGTCTTCGTCACCGACCCGGTCGCTGCTCCCAATGTTTCCCCGGACCCGTCTCTCGCCGGCGCCAGCCCGTCCGCCTCCTCCTCCTTGTCCTCGCCGGACGCTGACGGCGGAACCTCCGTCATCTCCTCCCCCACAACATTCGCGACCGAAACCGCGACCGAAACCGCTAGTTTCGTCGCCAACAGCAAAACGCGCGGGACCACCGCGAAGAAAGGAGGAGGAGGTGGCGCGAGCGGGACACTTACCACACAGACGGCGACGCGCCGCCCGCGCTGGGCGGTGGGGGCGGTAGGAGGAGCATGGTGATGGTCCGGTCTGCGGCAGGGTTCGTCGCTGCGCTAGTCCTACACCTGAAGCCGGTGGTTCTGGAGCTCGCGGGGCGGTATTTTGCGCCTGCGGTGCTGGCCGTCGGGCTGGCTGCCGTGGTGTCGTTCTTTGCAAGAGCGGCGTAATTAGGTACCTAGGTACCTAGGCTGTTGTTTGAAGACGGATCGGTGACTGCCTGGGAAAAAGGGGGGGAGGGGAGAAGGGAAGAAGAGGTGAATATCGGATTTGATGATTTCTGTTACTTGATTAGTAGGTGATAGTGAGATGACTACCCGATGAAGCGTGTGTTGGTTTTTCCTGGTCGCCGACTCCGGCTCTGGGCCCTGGCGAGGCTGGCACCCCGAGTGAGCGCCGTCCTTATGAGCTATAGCCTATAGGTGCCTATCAGAAAGGTGCCTACCTCGCTCTGGCTCGTATAACTGGTATCTGGTATCCGGTATCTGGTACATATATGCCCACCAGGCCACCTAGCTATCTACCTGGGTACCTACTGGTGGCCGTGTCTCCCTTTCAATCCCGTGCAAGTATTCCAGAAAATCACTTCCTTTGGCAACTTCCAAACAGAGGTTCGCGGGCCGGGCGCCCTTCATCGTCTGGACCAATTTGCTAGCCGTCTTGTAGCTCAGCGTCAGGTGGTACTCCTCTCTCCTTCTGCAGTCACCGTCGGCGAGCAAGGATTTGACACGGGGTGGCAGATACTGGGATTCAACACGGAGGGCCGGATACTGGGACTCGCTGTTATTGGGAAGGCTATGCACGAAGGCGGCCATGGGCCAGCCCATCGAGCCCCACGTGACTGTGTTGAACTCTTCGGTCGCGATGCGTACGAACTCGTGTACAGCAAAGCCTTTTTGTAACAAGTTCGTCGAAAAGGGGAACTTGGATATCAGGGAGAGAACCGTGTGCCCTGGCGGCAGCGGCTCAGGGCTACTCTGGGAAGGACAATAGCCGATCCTGTTGACGAATGCCCAGAGCTTCGAGAGGGTCACCGCCACCATCCAAAGGCGGCAGTTGGCCCAGGCCGCGTGATTCAGGAATTTCTGGGCGAAGTCGCCGAGCTTAAGGAAGGTCTCCCGATCCGTAGGTTGGGGGTTAAGGAGGAGGCGCGTGATGTCGTTGAAGTTAGCGAGCCACTCGTCTTCCAGCCATTTCGCATGTCCCCCACAGAGCTCCAGGTAGGCAAGGTGCGGGTGCATTTGGAACATCAGGCTAAGCGCGTTGGACGCTAAGAGCATGTCGTACAAGACAGCAACCCTGGGCCGGTTTCGCATGGTGCTGGAGTCATTGTTGGCGGTACTCTCGACTCTGCTGGTGTTGCTAATGGCCACCTCTCAGCCTCCACCTTGTGCCGTTGGCTGAACGCCGTGAGGAGCACCATAGTAAGGTCACCAAGCGTGCCGTCCGTGGAGTTTCCATCTGATGTTGCTGATGGCCACCTCTCAGCCTCCACCTTTCGCCGTTGGCCGAGCGCAGTGAGGATCACCATCGTAAGGTCACCAAGCGTGCTGTCCGTGGAGTTTCCATACCGGAAGCGATCGTGGAACCATTTCGCAGGTGTGTTGACTTCCAGCTTGGCCTTCAGGAGGCTGGTTTCGTCAATGACTTGTCTCAGCTCTCTTCCATTCTTGATCCCGGTGAGCCTCAAGGCCTTGGCGAGGGCGCCAATGAAGTAAAACTTGTCGGTGGCCCAACGGGGATCGGCAGCAGTGTAGTTCACCGTCAACCAAGTCCGAAGAGTCTCAGTGTCGGTGACATCCTTTTCGTCCTGTACGCGAAGCTCGGTGTAGGTCTGGCGCAGCTGCTGGAGCAGGATCTCGCTCGTGACTGTTTTATGTCCAAGTCTCAGCAGTTGCTTTCGCACATTGTCTGCTCTGATGGCGGCAGTAAAGGTTTGGGCTCCGTGGTTGGACTGGTTGGATATGAGGTGAAAATGCGCGGGCACAAATGGCTGGTATACTTACTGGCCAGGCCGTTGTTGCCATCAAGCATTCGATTCATCGCGTTGTTGTCGGGCAGGCCGTGTTTGTTTTTGTAGATGATGTCGTGCTCGACCTTCACCCCTCACCCGTCAGTGCTGAATCGTCAATCATCAGGCCGCGACCACTGTGGTCTCAGCGAAGCACTAAGCACCTACCTAGGCAGGTAGGAAGCTGGTAAAAGGGTCCACCGGTATCTTACCTCCGTCCAGGCATGCATAACCACTGTAGTGATCTGAATTTCCACCTTCACCCTTCTAGGGGTCGGCTCATTTATCTCGTAGTTCCCGAGTAGGTGAACGGCACGATATCCTTGGTTCATCCAGCGCTGCACGACGCCATCCACAGAGACGGCTTCCCAGACTCCGAGACTATACTCCGACGCTAAGATATCACGCAGCTTCCGGTCCTCAGTCGCCGTGCCCTGATTCGCCAAGGCTGAGCCAGCCGAGCCGACAGCAGCATCGCCCGAAGATTCCGCGCCTGCGCGCCTCGCAGCCTGGTCATCGCGTTGTTGACTTGCCGGATCGGTGGCCACTTTCCCCGTGTGACTGTCGCCACTGGCGGCTCCTGTGCTGCTCAGGGGTTGTCTGTATCTGGTGTCGTGGCGCGGGCCGAATCTCATGATGGCCTTGTCACCATCCGGGATTTCGAAGCGGCTGGCAACCTCCTTGGTGACATCGGGGACGTCGTCGGGGAAGTAGAGCGTGATGCGGACGGCGGCGAGGTCGTGCAGGGCCGCCTGGATGCGCTCCTTTGTGACGGCTTCGGTGGGGGGCTTCGCCCCCAGAGCGCGGACCAGTCTGACCAGCTTTTCTCTCAGAGAGTATTTGTCTTTTGCCCTGCTCATGACCAGTCCCGCGATGCCAGGATCCTTCAAAATGTCCTTGCACCGCTTCTCGGCGCCACCCGCGGCGGACTTGTATGAGTCTGCCAGTGCCTCAAAATCGTGCACGATCCCGACGAGGACCGCACGGAGAGGGTCCTCGACGTCCTTGGAAGTGAAGAACTCCTCGTGGGACGGGGTTTCGGTATCGGACATGACAGAATATTACAAGAGAATAGCGGCGCGGGATCGTGGGAGGTTAATTCGATCGACGAACACGGCTGAGACAAGTCAAGAAGATCGCGTTGTGGGGAAAGACGAGACGGTCGCGGCTAGGACTAGGTTGCAAAGTTGAAAAGTGGGGAAATCTCGGCATAGAAATCAGGCTGGTGAAAAGTATCTTCCTTGTAGGTAGCGAGCAGTAATGATGAGTTGAACGAGTAGGTAGGGGCGTCAATAAATGCAAACCCCTCTTTCACCCTC
>PYST01000382.1:0-34635 GCA_003049485.1 Ophioceras dolichostomum | reverse complement strand
CGGGGTGGTCTTCCAGCGTCGATTCGACGGCCTGCCTTGCTGTCGTAATGGCCTCTTCGAGGTCTCGCATCTCGCCGGTCCTCTCGTACTGGCTTAAGAGCATAATCCCGAGGTTGCTTAACCTCCCTGCGCGGTTGGAGTGGTCTTCCGGCGTTACCATCATTACCAACTGGGCGCACTGGACCGCGACATTAATGCTAGCCTTATCTCCAGTATTTTTGTATTTTCCATAGGCCTCTACCATAGCGGCAGAGAGAAACTCCGGCATGTCTTCCTCATCGAGACCAAGTCGTTCCGCCATTTGACGCAGATCCATTGTACCAGAAGAGATAACAAGCACGNTTCCTCATCGAGACCAAGTCGTTCCGCCATTTGACGCAGATCCATTGTACCAGAAGAGATAACAAGCACGGAGGGGAAGGAAGTTGTGTGCTCTAGTCGAATTGTAAATTTATGGGCTTTGCAAAGTTGATATGGCAGCTGTCCGATTGCCACGTCGACTACACTGTGGCGGCGGCTGCGTCGATGCTGCCTAGCAAGTTAGCCCCCAAATACCAGCTGTAAACGCCACTGTCTGCAAGCCTCATTTTTGTAACCATTTAGCACCTTCCAACCCCCACGACCGCTGCGGTGGCGCCGCGTTGACCAGCGAATCGCCAGCTCCGTAGCTACCATTGCGCTCGGTGGCTGCGGCTGTGTTAATGCGTTCTGACCAAACTGCCTGCCATTCGCTAGCTTTCGAAGCCACCCGTCGGCGGCCTCTAATCTGGCTATAAAGCCGCTTTTCGCCGTTCTCAGGAGCAAGTGCGTTCTGTGGTCATAGGCCACCGCTCTCATGTTGCCAAACGTCATCCAATCGCGGTTTACTCCGCAAGATGCGGCGCAAGATGCAGTAAAACTTGGCCGCTTCACCACCAGCATCGACAACCCGCATCAAAACTACCACGATCCGTCATGGACGACACCAACCCAGTCTGTTGATTCGGCTCTCGACTCTTTCACTGGCATGCATCAAACAGCCTCTGGCTCCGGCTTCGCGTCGACTCTCACGGCTCTGGCGTCTGCCGTGTTCTCAAAGCACGCGAAATCGAAGCTGCACATCGTCGCAGATCGTGTGATGACTTCAATCCTCGACAATTCTGACAGCTGGTTCAAAGAAGCGACAAAATTCCCAGCGACTCAGAGCTGGATTGAGCAACAAATCGACCAAGGGAGCGATATCTACATGATCGTCGGCTTTCACAGTGTCACCAACGCCCATATCACTCAAGGGTCCTGCCGTGGGTGTAACGACTGGCTTTTGCAAGCGGAATAGAAAGGAGGTTGCTCAATTCTCATCACAAGCAGGTGGCTGAAAACGTGAATGCAGGAACAGCCTGTCTCTTGTCCTGTTCTCTCAAAGAGCAAGACCAAATGAAAGAGCAGAGAACCAAGAACGAAGAACAAAGAACAGAGACGATCGCTTGGCTCCCTCCTTCACTCCAAGTGAGAGGGGAAAGCAACAAGCTAAATACAAAGCAAAGAGCAGTGACCTCTGGGCAGTGACCTTTATCTGATCTTCGTCTCGAAGATGCTCCAGGCCATGCCTAGTCCCTTGCGTTTCCAACGTCCTTGCCATAGCACGATCGGCCATAGCGCGATCGTGCACTCCTCAGCTCGCCCGTTGTTACAGTGGGACCATTGCCGATGGTCAGATTCAGCCTCCTGTAACTCTCTGGCTTGCTGCTGCTGGGGTCGTCGTTCCACTCGGGGATGCGCTTGATCCAAGCGTCGGTGGGCACCGCCAGATCCTCAACGAAACGCAGTCCCAATTCCAGGTGCCCGGCGACCAGATCTGTGCGTTGCAATACCGCAAAGTCCGCCACGCGTGGCTGTCGAGCAAGCATATCGACAAGTCCCGCCTGTCGCAGCCGTGGTGGTCTTCGGCCGAGAGGTGGAGGGATGAAGAAGAGGGCGAAGACGATGTGATTAAGGTCGAACTGGCCCAGATAGAGGGTCTTGATGAGGGATGGGTAAGGGAAGTCAGTGGAGACGAGGTTTTCTTCATCCGCCAAACCGAAGAGTTCTAGCCCTTAATAGTAAAACATCTTCATTGTCGCCTGACCAATATTCCGCTCACGCGATGTGCACTGTTAGGACAGACCCAGTGCCTGAATTGCCGGGATTAATGAACCCATATAACGATACCCCGGCTGACGGCCTCAGGCAGCAAGATGGCCAAATCAGCACCGACGCCTGAAACGCCGACCCCCATCCGGTCCCCGTTCCCGAATAACGGGCGTGGGAGGAAGAGGAGAAGGACGGACGAGGCGCCTCGTTTCCACTCCCCCCTCCCCCCCTTTTTTTGAGACGGAGGGAAAGCGAGAGGGAGAGGGAGAGGAGGGGGACAGTCGGAGGGCGGGAAAACAAGCACAGCACACAGCCCACGATTTGCTGACATGGCCAAAGCCATAGATGGAGAAGGGAGGAGGAGCTAAGGACCGAGAAGCCGGCGGCTGAGCGGTATGTTTGTCCCCATCGAGGCTTGACGCCAGAGGAATGGATAGGGGGAAGGAGGGCTCTACACGGACCCTGACGTTCGCCGGGGTCGACGCACGAGAGCTCTCCACCAGGGCGCTTCGAGCCATGATGGGATACGTCCCACAGCCCCGTTTCTGTTTCCGGATACCCTAGCGGCGAACATCGCCTACGGGATGCCGGAGGGCGATCCGCTGCGTGCACAGGAGAACATCGAGCTCGCGGCTCGGAACGCGGGAATCCACGATTTCATCCTCTCGCTCCCACACGGATACGCTACACTCGTCAGCGAGGGTGGCACGGTGACCCTCGACTCCGACTAGGCTCCAACCGGGACGAGAAGTTTGCGTCGGGCGGCGAGGAGATCCGCAGTCATCCGTGGTTCAGCGGCATCAACTGGGAGACACTGCTCAAAGACGAGGCGCAGTTCGTGCCGCAGCCGGAAAACCCGGAGGACACGCCTAAAAGCCTGCGCAAGACCAACTCCAAGTACCAGTACTCGGAGATCGTCTACTACAACGTCGCACGCGCGCGCGACATGGTCCTCCTGCACCACAAGATCGGGGTGGCGAGGATGGCAGCTTTGACGAGGAGAAGACTCTTTTCTGCGAAATAGCTCCGGCAAGAGAAACAAACTTCTTCGCCGCGAGTGCAGCCGACAGCTGCAGTACCAGCAAGGGCTCATGGCCGCGCGCAACGCTCAGCAGCAGCAGCAGAGCGCCATGGGCAACTACTTCCAGATGACGAGGGGGTTGTCAAGGAGGTTGTTAAGGAAGTCAAGAAGGTCAAGACCAGGGCGCCCAAAGAGCCCAAGGAGCCGAAGGCCGCGAAGGAACCCAGGGAGGGCAAGAAGCCCCCTGCTGGGCAAATCGCACCGGTTACCAAGACGACATCAAAGAACTCAGACACGTCTTCTGCTACAAGCGCGAAAGGAAAGGCCTCCACCACGGGTCCCACTAACGGCGGCAGCGTTTTTGTTAATATCGGGGATAAGCAAGCAAGCAAGCAGACAAGCCCAACCGGCTAAGTAGGTACCTAGGTAGACCTAGGTAGGTAGCAAGGGGATGAGGGATATGAAAAAAAAACATGGATAAAACCTGCGCTGATTTCGGGATAGTAGTCGCCACATACCAACTGTATCCCTTGATGAACGTAACCCCTAGGAAACGTTGATGAAGTTCAAACTTGAGCTTTTTGGAATGCTTCTTGCCTCCGACTCGGAACCTGACAGTTCTGCATCCATCGCAGTCGGTATTATCGTAAATCGAACCCATGTTATGTTTGATTCCCCCGGACATGTTTATAAGTTTCCATCTTATCTATGTCGAGGAGTTCGCATACGGCGATTTGCCGCGTAGTTGGCGCCGTGGCCTCGGCCGGGGTCGTCCGGATCAACAAAGGTAGTATCTCGCGATCGGATAACATAGCGTGCGGGAGCCATGATTGGTAGCTTTTGTCGACGTATTAGCGCTGTGCTTCCGCGCCGGTAAGGATGATTTGGGTGTTTGGGTGCTTGGGTGCTTGGTGCAGCAGATGTTTGGCTACCTAGCCATCCTGCCATTTCAAACAAATCCCTTATTTCCTTTTGCCTGATGGCTGCCTCACATGCTGGTATTGAGTGGCTTGCAAACTTATCCCTCTTACGCTCTCCTGCTACCCTACTAGTTAGGTGCAAGCAACGGACCGGCTTCATGTCAATGGGAATCAACCATTCCAGATCGACGGTTTTTTCCATTCAGGACAGATGAGCAGGACTGAGCAACTGGCAGACGTGTCTCGTCTTCGACGAAGAAGCACTTGCTCCCCCTTGCGTGGCATACTTTCTTGGCTCGCTGCTAGCGCTCTCCCGTCCAGGTTCAGATGATGTGAGAACTGAGCCAGAGGTCGACGTCTTCGCGACGACGGACGAAGAAGCACTTACCCCTTGCGTGGCATACTTTCTTGGCAGTCTCCTAGCGCTTTCGCTGTCCAGGTCGGATGGTGGCAGGACTGAGCAAACAGCCAACCATCTTCGACGAAGCGGTCGTCGCAGCGAAGAAGCATTTGCTCCCTTAAGAACCATGCATCCTTGGTCGTTTCCTAGCGCCGTCCCCGTCCAGGTCAGATGATGGGATGGAAGAACATCTTCAGCGAAGCGACCGTCGCGACGAAGAAGCATTTGCTCCCTTAAGTCCCATGCATTCTTAGCGTTCTCCTTGGCATTCCTCAAGTCCTTCACATGAGCAGGAGGTCAAGGGGCCACACGGGCGGGCACACAGTTTGTTCAGAATTCGGGTCGTCAGAAGAACAACCCATCAAATCCAAAACTCATTTCATTACTGACGAGAGAAAAGAAGAAAAGAAAAAGTCCGTCGTACGCGTGTTCAGCATCATAAACGATCGGCTAATACATAGAAAGAGGAATAGAAGGCGAAGAGACCACGAGGAAGCCGCCTAGTGAGGTAGATAGGTAGGTAGGTACCTACTTAGATATTCGACGTCGTGGAGGTCATGAGAAACAGTGGGAGAAAAAAAAGGATCATCAGAAATAGCAAAAGCTGCTGAAACGAGAAGAATTCCTTCAGACAGAAAAAGCAAGGACGGCCCACCCCTCCCTTTCTTATTTTTGTCAGGTTTTGTTGTCTTAAGATTATCATCACGGTCATAAAAATTTTTTTGAGGAGCGTTGGGAGTTCGGTTTGTGTTCGAGAGAGCATAGGTGGTAGGTAGGTAGAGAGAGGGAAGACGACTAGGTACTTTTCGAGAAATTAAGAAGCGAAGAACGAGAGGTAAATAAATTAGATAGGTGGATGGGGAAGGGGAGAGAGAGATGTCATAAAAAATGGGCGTGGGTATATGAGGAGCAGATTTGAGATCGGGCCGTAACGTAAGATCGAGACTTGAGACAGACAAAAGATCCTCCCGGGCAAAAGCGCGAGAATAGAGGGATCGGGATTGAAGAGAAAAGGGAAGGGAAGAGGAGAAAAAGAAAAGTACGAGGCGAGCCGAGGCGATGCCATTCAGAGGAAGCCGCCCTCGGCGCTAATGGCGCCGACGTCGCCGCGCCACCCGCAGCGCTCCGGGGGAGGGTAGGGGCTCTGGGGGTTGTGCTGGTGCTGGTGGTGCTGCTGCTGCTGTAGCAACTGCTGCTGCAGGTGGTACTGCTGCGACCGCAGGTCGGCCTCGATGGTCGCGTTGCTGCCGCGGCTGGACGACGCGTCGGGGCTGGGGGAGGGAGCGTTCGTCTGCACGAGAAGCAGGCTGCTGGTGCTGCTCAGCCGCTTCGTCAGGTGCTCCGTGAAGCTGATGCGCTTGGCGCTCGAGGTGGACAGGCGCTTCTCGTGGGCGGTGGTCGTGGTGGTGGTCGTGGTGGTGGTCGTGACCCCAGAAGAGGCGGTGATGCCGGTGCCGAACGTGGGAGCCGTGGATACTGTGTTGACGGTGTTGTTCGACGAGGCGGTGTTGCGTCGACGGCTGGGCAGGTACAGATCGGCGAGCGAAGACCGGCCCGGTGAGACTCCCCGATGCGGCGCGTACGAGGTCGGAGGCAGCGGGAAGTTGGCCTCGAAGCTGCTGCTGCTGCTGCTCCCACCGCTGACGCTGCCGAGGGGGTTGAGGGCCGGCGGATGGCGGCTGTTGATGTGTGCCACGGCGGCTATGTGTGTCTGGCTGTTTGTTCGATGGACAAAGTTGCTGCTGGAGAGGTTCCTGCCGGGGCGAGGAGGAGGACCGGCTGCCGAGGATGACAGTCCCATGTCTGGCCGGACGTGGAGAGGCACGTGGTATTGGAGGTGCTGCTGTTGGTGACTGTTCATCTTCATTGGAATCAGGTTGTCGGGATTGTACTCCTGGGTCCTAGGGCTCGTCACTCGGGTGCTGCTGCCCGAACTACCGCCAGCTGCTCCTCGGTCGAGGATGGAGGGTGACTTGCGACCGGTGATGAAATCCAGCGCCCGTTGGGCGGTGGGCGGCATGATGACGTCCTCGTCTGGGGGCGCCTGCGGAGGGCGACTGCTGAACGAGTGGGGAGGCCCGCGGACCGGACTCAGGGTCAGGGGACTGCTGATGGGGCTGCTAAAGCTTTGGATGAGTTCCATGGCGGCCTTCTGGCCGAGGCCGTACGCACGGCTGTTGCTGTGGGAGCTCGGCAGGGGATCGTCCTCCGTCTCGTCGTTCAGGTCGTCCTCTTCCTCCTCCTCTTCCTCCTCCTCATCGCCATCCAGGTCCCAAACGCTCTTCATCCCATCGCTCGTGTCGATCGGCGACGGTCGGGCGGCTTTCCTCTCCCTCTCGGCAGCCTCGGCAGCCTCGGCAGCCTCTCGCTGCTCCCGCTGCCCCCTCCTCCTCTCCGCCTCGTCCATCAGAGCCTCGAATCTGTCGATGGAGCTGAGATTCTCGTCGCCGGGAATCTGCTTCTCTGAGCCGGGGATGCACATCATGTTGAACGCCCTGTCCAGAATCGTCTCGCGAGGGATCGTCGGGGATGAGCCGGAGTTTGTGCCTTGTCCCTGCTGTTGTGGTGGTGGCGCGCCTTGCTGACCCTGGGAGCTCATGCTGTCGCGTCCCCTGATCGGGGAACTGACCGTGGAGGACCGACCCTGCGCGGCGGTCCATCCCTCGATGAATTCGCCGTGATACTCTTGCTGCTGGCCCTGCTGCTGCGGCTGGATGGTAAGAGCGGGCGAGGGCAGGTCTGTAGGCCGTACCACCGTATAGTGGCCGTATCCGGCGTGGGATGAGATGTCGCTCCGTTTCGACCGTAGACTGGGCGAGTCGGTGAAGTTCGGAGGCCCCGGCCTGTGTTGGCCGGCGGCTGCGGCCCGAGTGGCATTGGGGTTGCTGCTTGACGGCCTCTGAGAGTAGTCGGACGCGTCACGGCCCCAAGGCGAGAATGGGAGTATGAAGGTCGGCGAGTTGGGCGACAGCGGGCTGGTCGGGAACGATGACCGTGGCGGAATGTGTGCGTGGATGAACTTTGCCCATTCATGAAGGCTGTGGCCGTCGTCACCAGCTCGGAACCAAAGCGAGTTGGCGCTCGGCTGGTCCTTGGAGCTGCTGGTCAAACCTGCTGACCGGCTTGAGCGTCGCTTCTTCAGCTTCTCGAGGGAAGGATCCGATTGGAGTGTCACGATCATGGTCTGGAGGGATGGCCCCTGTTTTCTGTGCGCTACCATCTGAACCTGGCAGTCCACTATGGTGCACAAGCGATGTTGCACCAAGGGGTCATAGTCCGTCTACACAGCATCAGGCAGGAGTCTTGTCAGCGCCCAATTCCACCAAAACTAGGTCCATCCCTTCATGGGCCATTTTGATCCCCCCAAGAACGTAGGCCTGTACCACAGTACAGCCGGCGAAAGTATATGCAGGCAAGGAGTCATGATGTCAGTGTGCAGGACAACAGCAACAACCATCACGCACCTTGGATTTGTAGATGGACAGCCATGTCCTCTCAGGGTCGAGAGGAAAGTCTCTCGGCGAAGGCAGACGACCGATGGGTATTGGCTTTGGCGGCTGATCTGTTCTGGTTTGGGGGCCAATTACGATATATCGAGGCTATTCGCCACGTTGTCCGTCAGTAAGGGGGTTGCCATTTTTACTCGTCTTTGTCAGACATCAGTTTCGTGGGGAAATGGAAGCACACACCTTCCACAGCGCCCGTCCAATGATAGTACCCCGATCTGGGGGAACGACCATAATGCCCTCCATGTCGTCTTAGGTCGTAGGAGGACCGCTCGGGTGGGAATCGATGCGAAGGAGATCGGTGTAATGGGAGATTCGCGTCGGGAACCTCACAAGAGCAGAGAGTAGCGTGCGGGACTGAGGGCGACCATGTTGGGGAACAAAAAGAAGATGGAAGCCACCAAGATCGGAAGGGTGGAAAAAGGGGTTCGTTCGGCAGTAGGTGGTGAAAGGTAGGTGGTAGGTACCAAAGCTTCAATGTTTGCTTCTCTGTGTTGTGGGCGACAAACCCAAAGCCGAAAGATCCGTCTTCCCGTGAAGATCAAGGCAAACCCAAAGGAGGGAGGAGGTGGAGGAGGAAGATGATGATGGGGATGTAAGGAAGTGGGTGCGGCGAGGATGGCGAAGACAGACGAAACCAAACAAAGATCAGAAGACGAATGAATTAGTGAAAACGAACAGAAAGGGCAGTGGAGGATGAGGAGGAGGAGGAAAAGAAAAGCATGCATAGAAAGACTAAGGAAAAGAAGAACACCAAAGCCTCTGTTAAAAAAAAAGGATGGCCGAGAAGTCCGTGACCCCCTCTTCCCACAGTCGGCAAGGAGGAGAGAGGGGAGCGAGATTAATATCCCAGGGGAAGGGGACGAGAGCCCTGGGGCGCTGGAGGCTAGCAAGACAGGCGAAAACGCACGGTCGGCTTTTCGGGCGGCGTCTGGTGTGGGTGTGTGGCAGAACTTGTTGAAGAATCGCGACATTAGATAGGTTGGCAACTTGGCAGGACAGTGGTCACCATACCCCTGGCTTGGGGCCAGACACTGACAGGGTCTGGTCTCTTCAGGTCTGGGTTGGGGGTAATGCCAATGACACACCACAGAAAATGAGAGATGAACCCTGGTGCTTCTTCTTCTTCTCCCCCTTGCTGCTTGCGATTGAATTTCCCCTGACAGGCCCGCCCTTGGCCTGGCTCTGGGTCAGGCGAGAGGGGGTGTGCAACCAAGCTGTAGTCGTCTGCTGCCAAGCAAAGCCTGTTGCTGTGGAGCTTCTTTTGTGCTCAGTGGGGAGCCAAATCTGCAGCAGGCCGGGAAAGGGATGGGGGGCAGGGGGCCCGTACCATTAGGCCATCGGTTGGACTCTGCGACGCGGAGGTTTTTGTTTCTTGGCATCAGAGCTGGCGACATGGGCAGGCAAAATGCGACCCAGAAGAACCCGCGAGAATCCGTCAATCAGATCAGTATTGGGCAGTGTTGGGGGATCCCGCCTAGACAGCAATATATGGTTGACTTGAATTCTGGAAGCTAAATCGTCGTCGGAAGCCGCTTAGGAAGCCGGATTTTTGTCGAACCGCCGCCCGTTCCGCCGCCTGTTCCGCCTTTCTTTTGGGCCAGTCGGTATATCCTCCCTCGAGAAGATTTATTTCCTCTTGCGTTAGGGGCCTTGGAGTGAACGCGAAAACAACGAGCCTTTCGTCCTATTTGGGAAGGAAAGATATTTGCAATTAGCAATTTGTAGTGTAAGTAGGTAGATGTTGGGAATATTAGGTGTGACGGTCGCTGTCTGCTTGCCTTCACCGCCTTCCGGCAGAACCTCCTATTTTGGGCCAGGTTGGCAGCTTCTCTTCCCGACCTACTCTTCTTTCCCTCTTCATAGCAGAATCTTCGTCAATTGCATCACCACATTGGCTTCCCAGCCTCTCGGCGTCTCTGATCGTGACATTAAGGCATTCGAAAATCGAGGTAACAACTGGGTTTCAGTGGTTTCTGTAGTTATAAAGGCGGTTGAGAAAACTGTATTGAAAAGTTCACTATTCGAAAAAAGAAAAGTTAGGTATTTATTAGTTAATCGGGAACAAAAAATAAGAATAAATATTTAACTTAGTAAAAGAAATGTTAAATAAGAAAAAGTTTACAGCTGGACTAATTCTCTTTTGTTGCCTATCAGGGCTTCGGTAGCTGCCTTTTTCGTCTTCTGACCGGAAGGTTGCATACAAATGTTATAATAATACAGGCTGTGCACAGCGAAGCAGGCGGCGGCCCAAAGCTTGAGATGGTGTGGCCTGAACCTGGCCGAAGTTTGCCGCTGATGTTATCGTGTGGGAATCATCGCACATTTGGGGGCAGCAACCAACAAAGCCGGGGCAAGGTCAAAGGGGCCACCACTGCACCCCTGTTCCTTCGATTGACGCAAGCCGAACCAACAAAACCCTGCATGCGCTGAAGAAGAGGGGGGGGGGAAACGCGCACTGTTCACCACCACACTATCACATGGGAGGGGAGGTGTGGAGAATCACAAGAGAGTCAATGAAAGATATCAAACACAACGCGGAGAGACAATCGTTAGTGGCGGCAGTCAGACAGATAGACAGGAGGGGAGGCCGTTCCAGGCCAGGAACAGGAACAAAAACAGAGAAAGAGAAACCGACTTTCCGTTGCGATTCGTGGCTTTGTGGTGGTGAGTGTGAGTGTGGAGTGGGGAGAGTGAGACATCGACGAAGCAAGTTTGTAAGAGAGGGGGACGACGACGAACGGCAGCAAGCAAGAAAGAAAGAAAGAAAAGCCCCGAGACTATTTCCGTTGGCCTCGGTAGTCTATTTTGCCCAGGTCTTACTATCACACACAAAGGCAGCTAGCTTGCCTTTTACCTAGCGTATCACAGTACATGCGACTTGAGCTACCGCAGGCTACAAGAGCTAGCTTCGGTGATCAGCTCAGGATGCTCGATGAGATCACAGACTCCTAACAGTCTACCTGTACGTGAGTGGTGCGTGCGCCGAAAGCTGTTGCGAGTCGTGCAAGCACCACAGCTCGTCGCCACCTCTGGGGCGCCGAACTATCACAGGTCCTGTCCTCGACCTGCTGACCGTCCGACCGACCCGTCTGTCTGACTGCCTCACACCTCGCATGCCTGCTTGCTCCAGCTTCCCGATTCATTCGTTCGGTGGGAATACAGTAACAGTTTCATATGCATCCCGACTTTTCAAAAAAAAAAGGTGTGCCTGTTGGAGCTTGGTTGGGTCTTCCCTTGGTCTGTCGGCCGTGCGTGCCCGCCCGCCGCCGCCGCCACCCCGTCCAATGGCCGTCCAATAATGGCCATCCAATGACCGAACATCCCACCATCCTCCAGACCCTCGGACGCTGCTTTGCTGATGCCAAAGAAGCAAACAACCAGCACTCATCGTATCTTTTGCCTGGACCTTCCAGCTACACCCTTGCTCGGAGGGGCATCAAAATCAACCAGCACTTCTTTGCGTCCACACCACCCCCTCTCTTCCTTCTCCTCCCTCCATCACATCCCATGATGGCAGTCCGGACTCCCAAAGCAACGGCCCGTTACTGCCCATGCAAGCCCTGTCAAGCTGTCTAACGGGCAGTAATAGTAATCATTTCTCGCTACTTCCTCAGTTTCAGCCCCTCCAATGTCTCTTTCGGCGAGACTGACAGCCCGGGCCATCCCATCATATTGGGGCGTTTGCGTTTGTCTTTTTGTCCGAAAGCATCACCTTGTCTCTCCAACATGGAGGTTTCACAAGAAGGGCTGTGCTACCTCCCTACCGGCGACCTGCACGGGAAGGATGTAGGCTACCGAGACGAGACATTTTGTTCTCTCTGAGGGGCCAGCTTTCTTTTGGCCAACCCATCCAAAGATGAAGCTAGCACCGTAAAAATGTGCCTGACCTGAACTCAAGCTAGCCTCCAGCCGGTCACATTGAACCGACCGGTCACACACCACACCAGGAGTGCAAGGTGCACCATCTTTGGATGGCTGATATCGAAACCTGGGGGGAGAGACGAGGGGTAGGGTCAGAGTGAAAGGAGCCAGAGAAACGCGTTGCTGTTTTCGTCTTCACACCATCTCCCACAACCGGACACCGGCCATCAGAAACCAACAACCATCCGGTCATCCATTCATCAACGGCACCGAGCAGCAAGGCGAAGGCGATACAGCGAAGGAAGAGAGAGAGAGAGAGAGAGCATGAAATTTGATAAGGAATGCAGGGTTGGGCACGGCATGCTCCGTCACCCCGAAATCACATCCGCGCCACAGGCTTGTTGGGCACAGGCATCCCGTCCGTCTCCCCTCAGCTCGATGCCATCTGGTGTTCGCGCATCCCCCACCCCCGTCCGATCATTTTTGTTACTCGCATTGCCGATCCTCGAACATAAAACATGTCTGTGGTATGCGCGTTGCGTGCTCGAGGATAATTCAGGTACGGAGTACGGCAGTGGTATGTACGAGTGGGTGCTCTCAGCAATCAGCAATCAGCCATCAGCAATCAGCAGCTTCAGCATGCATGCCGCTCGCCCAGAAAAGCCAAAAAGCCTTCCCACAGAAGCCAACGACAGGCACAGCATGCAAAACGGGCCGGAGGCAAAGGGAGCTTGCCTTGTCTGGCCCGTGTTCGATGCTGCAAGCGACCATTACCAATTCTCGCTTTCTCCGGTGGCATGTGAATATGTGAGGACAGGGACACGGACGAAGACAAGATAGGATGACCCAATCCAGTGAGCACGCATGCACTCGATAGCTTGGACGGTACACACATGAAGCTACATACACACAGACGGGTTCGGCGGCGCGCATGATGTACGACTGCGGCAGTCCGTTCCTGAACTTGACCTGAATGGGCGAGGGAGGGAGGTACGGATAGAAGGTCCAGTCTGTACGTTGGTATGTCTGTCCCGCTCCGTCTAAACTTCCATCCCTTCCCGGACGGACGGACAGAGAGCTCGCCCCTCCAAAAGGCGCCGCGGGAAGTGAGGTCACCACACCTCATCTTCTATATTGGGTTGTGTCGTGGGGAGGGAGTGAGGGGTTTTTCAGGGCAACCGAATTAGATTGCCGCGTGCGTGCAAAACGGAGGACCGCCAGTACCTTCCCTCTCTCTCTCCCGTCGTCGTCTGTTTTTGGTCATCGCCATCAATATTGCGCGAGGAAGAGGGATGGCTGTGGGATGGAGGGGTCTGGAGGTCACACGCGCGCCCACCACTTTCCCGCAACAGTACTGGTTCGGCAAGACGGCCGGGTCTGGCCTGGCCTGGCCTCGCTCGGCTCTCCTAACATGATGATGCCCCTTTCATCATCACCTCACCTCCACACCCTATTCATCCAAAGTGGTCGTCCACAGTGGTGGTTGATGGTTTCATCCATGACACGCTTCCTCTCCTCACGAAATATAGGAACACACACACTCCCAGCTATCACTCTTTCCCTGTTTGCTAAGACCAACCAACGCACATGGATCACACCCGAAAAAGCAACCCACAAGCGACGACATGCGGACCAAGTCGGCCAGTGAGGTGGCTTGCTGCACACACCCTTCATGCAGGAGACAAGACAAGCAAGCACTAACGCACACGTCCACGTTTTTCCCCGACTCTTTTTTCTCCTCCCTTCTCGTCGACAAGGCAGGTCATGGCAGTTTCTTCAACGGCCCCCGAGACCAATCCGACCCAACCCCAGGCCCAGGCCCAGACAGCCCCTCCATCACATCCCTCCTGACATCCCGGGGAATCCAATGAACGGTCCATCCCTATTCTGTGCGTCTAACCAAACCTGACCTATGCCGACATGCAGCAAACTACCAACTTCCATCCACGCCATCGCCGCCAACTCTCCGTAGAGGAATCTGAAGGGGGAGAAAGAGTGCATCAAGCACTAATGTGGCACACACATATGCCACGCGTTATGGAAGGGGAATCCAGGTAGGTGAAGCAAAGCAGTCGTCTGTTAGGCGAGCAAGAGAATGTCTCGTTTTAGGTATCGACACGAGCCCCAACGCGCATAACACGGCAGGACAACAACAGCGGGAGAAAAAACAAGCAGGGATCATCCGTGGACCTTTTCCAGCACACACGGCATTCGCCGCCGCAATGTTTTTGAGATGAGAAATTGCAGAACACCCCAGAACAACACACACACCTAGCATCTCCGTTTTACATTGTTTTTTATCGTTCGGTTGCAGCGGATACCACGGCGACCACGACGACTGGCAGCCGCTGCGGGACCGACCGAGCAAGCACGCACCATGCGTGCTGTCCTGTGGAGGTAGAGAGGGGCACTGACACTGACACACTCCATGATGAATTGGGTGATGACACGCGAAGCAACCAATTATGTTGGCTGCCTTGCCCTCATCGGCAGAATTTCGTCAAAAAAAATAGCAGCCTGAAAGAAAAAACGAGCTTCCTCTTCGCTTTTGCTTCTTTTGTTCGTTGAAGTTCCTGGGGAGTTTCGGGGACAGAGCGTCCTCTTGCTCGCCCACGCCCACGCACCACCGACAGCGAGGCTCGATACGGCTAGGCTTGTGATTTCATTTTCTAGCGCCCTTCCAGAGCTGGCCCCCCCTGGCCACTTGCTCGTTCCTGAACTCAATCAGAGACTTCGGGTGTTCCTCGGGGGGCGGCGCTGGTCAGGTAATGCACAATCCATCCCCTGGACGATGCTTGTCTTTCTTCCTTGTCGTCCAATGAGGTTGAAGCTCGAGGAAGAGTGCGTGAGGGGAAAAGAAAACTCAACGGGACCTAACAGTTCGATATATCGGGAAGGCCAACGTCCGGAAACGATAGATAGTGAGGACTGAGGACGATCGCCGACGCCACGTCCCACCAATATTGGTTTTTTTTTTTGCCTCAAATCGCTCAAGCCACAGCCATCATATCGTTCGATGGGTGTCGTGGGCGTCAAGCTGTCTGTCTCTTCGGGAGGGCTAAACTCTTTCCCCAACCAAGGATCGACAGAGAACTAGGGCTACAGTGACGAGCACTTAGGATGAGGAAGAAAAAAAAGAAAAAAATTAAAAAATTAAAAAAAAAATATATAGCCCACTAATCTCGGTGTCCGGAGTCGAAGGGTCAACCTTCCAGGCACGGACAGGCGGATTTTTTTTCAGAACGATCAACAGCGCCGAGGGAAAAAAAGAGAGAGAGAGAGAGAGAGAGAGAGAGAGAGAGAGAGAGAGACTTGCACTGCACAACTCCGCCGCTCGCGTGGAAGACCTGCACATAATGCTGGCATCCCCTACTCAAATGACAACATAACGCACGATATTTCCTGATCCGGTCTTGGTTTCTGTCTTTTCAGGATGCTACTCTGTTCCGCTCCCATGCGTTTTTTCTTGTGTTGCTGTGCCGTCGGGAAAGCCAGCTGTCAGGCACAACGAGAGAGGGCCAAGTGTTGGGAGTTGGAGGGATATTGGTGCTCCATTTTGATGGGCATGTCCTTGCTGCACTGCTGCAGCAGTGCTGCAGCGTTGCTTGTCCCTGCTCTGCTTGGGGAAGTTCTGGCTGTCCCGTGATGGCGGAGATATTACTCTGCCTGTCGCATTATACATACCCCTCTCTCTCTCTTTCTCTCTTTCGGCTTGCTGCTGAGCTGCTGCCCCCTCTTTTCGTGGGCGGGCAGGGAAAAAGTGATGAAGAACACACGGCAACAAAAAAGGTTGCCGCCCCCTTTTTCTTGCTCTGTCGCTTTCCCCGTTTGTTCGTTGGATGGATGGAGGTGTGTGTGTGTGCGTGACTGGCCCCCAACAAACCCATCACCCCCCTACTACCACCACCATCGAGGTGATGAGAAGCACGAAAACCACGGCCGGCAACGGGTGGTGCGTAGATTCGTGTTGCAGCAGCCATTATCATGGGCGTTTTTTTTTTCTCTTTTGAATGGGCGGCTGGCTATCATCGGCCAAATCCACGCACCACGCACCACTCTCTGCGACCTCTCCCACCTGCACAGTGTTGGATGTGACCAACCGCTATTCCGTACATATCGCAATATTGGCAGGTAAAGATGGCTTCCAACAAGCAAGCAATCAAGCAACATGAACGCAACGCTGGTGCATATATTCGTCCCCATCACCTCGTGTCCGTCAGGCGATTTACTCATTCCGTATTCCGCTTTAGAAGCCAATATGCTTTGTCAAACCGGTGACATGCTCGCCCTGGCCCTTCTTCCACGGCAAGTTCGGATCATGTTTCTCTCCCTCATCAGATTTCACTTTCGACGAGACCCTGCCCTAGCTCGCTCGCTCGCTCCCCGTTTGTCATTAGCACTTTGTTGGCACTTGGAACTGTCGATATCGACGGGGGGAAAGTGGATACAGATACCCCGCCCCTCCGGAAAGGAAGTACATAGCGATCGGCAAAGACGATTTCCCACTTCTCTCGATCTGATTTGATTGGAGACCTAAGGTTTCCCCGGCTTAGTCGGAACTCGAGCAGAACAAGAAAAGAAAGAAGAATTTTGATGATGATCGATGGGAAAGGAAGGCAAACGCATGCAGGCCGAACGACTCAGCAGAAGTCAGCACAGAATTCTAGTGTAGAAAGGGGAAGGGGGGGCCACGGAACAGGGACCCAAAAAGCAACAATGCAGGTCCGAATTTTGCTATCATGGAATTTTTCTCGGATCGGATTGGTCCATTCTCATGCACGTTCTCCTTTCCTGCAGGGGTGGGAACAGTGGGGTGAGGGGAGAGGGGAGAGAACGAGGTTTTTTTTTTTGGTTTTTTTTTTTGAGAATTGATGAAACCGGACAGCCTTTCATCAAAAAGGTCAACGTGAAACCCAACCAGCCAACCAGTTGACCAACTGACTTTGCCTGCCCGGTGACTGACACCCCTCCCTTTGTGGTGATATTCGCTCCTCGCCTACGATATGGTGATGGCTAGGTAAGATTCGTGACGGGACTGGACTGGATAGGACAGGAGAATTGTGCTCGGTTGGTCGGAATGGGCGGTGAGTCCATCCCTGAGCTTACTCTTCACACATATGTTTGCTCGTTACTGCAGTCCCTATCTACTACCTACCTACCTACTATACAGCCTGCAGGATGCAGTCATTGAGGACAAATTACCTTCCCCAAAGGAACGCTTGCTTCTTGCTCTTGCTCTCTCCATGTGGTGTGTGCCTGTATGTCTGTATGTATGGTAAGCAGAGCAAGCCTAGGGGAAAGGGTCCCGGCAGATACGCAGGTAGGATGCATGCACAGGGCCAGCTGCCGGAATGGAGACGGCGGCGGCACCGCCGGGTCAGTGATACCGCGTTGAGAGATGGGGCACAGAAATTCCACAAAGAAGAGATGAGGATGATGAGTGGTGGTGATACTCAGTACCTCTTGTTTACGGTCCCCGGCGCACTTTTCCCGTGTCTGGACCATTCATACCTTACAAACACACAGCAAAGTGGCATCTCTCTGGAGCAATAGTCGGTGAGCCCTTTCTCATCTGGTACCATACTGCGCCGGTGTTCCGTTGATATGAGCCCTTTTTCTTCGACTGCCGATTGATATGACGGGCTGAGAGCTGTGTGGCTGGAGATAGGTGTTGGCTTTTTGCCCCCCTTTTCTCGACAGGACGGAAGGGTTACAGCTGCGACGACGACCGACCGACTGGCGACATAACACAGCGTCTAAGTGACTCTGAAGCAAGCAAGCAGGTCTCGCTCACACAGGAAGGTAAGCTGCAGTGTGATGGCCGACAACGACACGACACGACATGTAGGTGCCAGGGCTGGCTGGCTGGCTGGCTGGCAAGAAGACTTTGACACGACGGATGATCGACGCTGCTGTTGCGCAGCGATGAAAGATGCGATTTGGAAACAGCAATCAGTCTCGAGCAATTCTCTCCCACGCTGCGAGCTGGTTGTGAGACTGCATGTGTCCCGCGCACGCCGTCCATCATTATTGGTGGTGGTGGCGCGTGGGACGCCACCATCATCAGTGCCCGCCGCTCTTGTTGGTGGCCGGCCCCCCCGCGATGATTTGCGCAATAATCACATAATCTTCCCCACGACGGGACACGGGACGGGAAGACAAAGGGGGGTCCTTCGGAGTCCTGTTACATACAAACGGTCCAGACCCCAGTCGGCCAGCCGTCTGTCACGACAGAACGCCTCACAAAAGGGACAAGAAAGGCAAACACGGGCGGCCCAACAAGGCAAGGGGGTTGGTTCCTATCGGTCACGGCGTGTTGTATCACGTCCACGTTCGGTCGTGCTCACTGTGACGACATGCCCGTCGTTGTAATGTGATTCACAATTCAGTCAATTCCCAAATCCTAACAGCCACCTGTCCACGAAAACGCCTCGTCTGTACTTCCTCACCAGTGAGTCAACTCGGTGTCAGCAGTTAGTCGTAGAACGGAGAGCAGCAGAGCCAGCTGCATCTGGATATGATAATGCGTCGTCGTCAAAAGTGGGGCAGGGCAGCGCGGACAATGATGCCTGTGCTGCCAACGTTCGTCAAAGGAGAGTTGTTTCCTTTTCCACGTTGCACCGTCACAGACAGGACAGCCCGCTTTGCGTCGCGATGCTACCTAGGTTGGTATATGATTGCTATACGTTGGTGCTGGTGATGGAAGCACCGGCCGAGCCGGACGGACTAGACGTTCTTCAACCCCGTGTGATACTCTGTCAACAGAGAAGCAGTGGCGGAACCGGTATGTCGTCTTTCGATCACTGAAATGGCGCGGAGCAGCTGAAGCTTGCTATACGTGGTACGTGGACATACTATCCTCGCCCTCTTCTTGCCTACCCTCTCCTGCCACCATCCATGCAAGATGACACCGTAGAGCCCCTGATGTCTGCTGTGCACAGTGATAACCACAACGCCATTGATCATCCCCCAGAGAATCCGGGTAAGCCGGATCACCCTGCTCCCCCGAGCCGTGTCCTGTCTCCCAGCGGGCGGGGCGAGGAGGAACGTTAGTCGCTGGTGATAAGGCTGCATTCTCCATTCTGCATTCCATTCTGCAGACGGAAAGAACTCCGCGTTTGACAATGGCTGACCACCTGTGCATACATCACACCCGCGGTTGGTTTCTCTCGCTGTTCCTTCCACTCGAGGGGCGTTTAGCAGTTGTAGCTAGCCTACCTACTTCAGTATCCCGCCGCGTTTCGTATCCAGGGCAAGAGAGATCGTCAACCTGCAGGCGCACAAAGCCGCCACCGAAGCGGCCGACCGGCCAAAATGAAAAGCAAATGCCGGTCGGGGAAATGGACCGCGACGAGCTTGAGAGATTCTTGTTACTGTTGCTGACGATCTCTGAATCAAATCCACTGCCGGAGCCGGGGCTTCCTGCCACTTTGGGAGTTCTTTGCGATGTGCGTCTACTCTGTGCAATTCCTCCTCACCTACCACCCCCCACGCCGGGTGAGAGAAATTATGCACTACAACGGCCCTTTGGCCTAGAGGAGGAGAATGCTCTCCACATCCTGGTGAGATATTTCTTGGAGGTGAGGTGGCAGACTACCTAGGTAGCTAGGTCGGTCTCGACGTCGACCTGTGCCCATCTTATTGGCCATCCCGAACCTTGATGTGATGGAGTGATGAAATTGCATTGCAGGAGTGGATGCACCACCACCACCAGAGAGGCACTAGAACCGTTGCCACTTGACCCTGTCGAGGAAAAATAAGATCGGTACCTACATAGAAATTTCAACGGCCCAAAAATACTACTCCATCCTGCAAGTTTGCCCCTGAATCCCGGAGTCAGAGAGCATTCGGATGGGATAGGGGAAGGTGGTGGGAACTTGGAAAGCAACATGCAATAGCAAGGACGTGATATGACTGCGTTTCCCAACTGGTGCTGTAAGTTACAGATAAGGACATTGCCCGGGGTTCCTGCATGTGAATTGCGCACAACTCCCGTCATCCTCATCAACTCATGGAGATATCAAGAAGTAAAACCGACAGAAACCCAGCGCAACAGTGAACACGAATACGAAGTGGTAAAACACTAAGAAACGTCACAAGATGAGGGTGAAGAATCGCAAATAGAGTCGCTCTCTGCTGAGGGGCATTTTCCCCTCCCCGCCTCCGGTAGCCTTGGCGATTGTGGAGAGAGATATGGAGAGAATCGAGAACGAGGCACAGGAGATAGATGGTAGATGAGGGACGAGACAAGGTACCTACCTAGCGAGCAAAGCACGACGGGCGGGTTTTTATTATCATCTAGAAACTAACCAACCCTTGAGAGTTATACTAGATTGCCGACCTACCTTGCTCTTGAGAGATTCGATGTTGTATTGTGTATTCATGTCGAGACGCAGCCCGGCGGAGCAACGAGAAGAAGGAAGCAGGAAACTCCCGGCGGTAGTTGGGCGCCCCGTCCGAGTGCCTTCGAAATCGTACGTTTTACGTTTGCCGGGGCTTCTACCCGGCTGAGATAGGGCTGGCTGGCTGGCTGGCTGGCTGGCTTCCCAGGGCAACTGCGGAGGCCCTGTGTGAGGGGGATGGGAGGGAGGTTTCCGGCAGGCAAAGGCAGAGCCAGAGAGAGAGAGAGAGAGCCGCAAGGCACGGAGGTAGGGGGAACCTTCTTCCCTTCCCTCCATCCGATGATGATTCGATTTTCAAAACGCGGAAAGGAAGGAAGGAAGGAAGGGAAGGCGCGAAAACACCGTCGCACCGCACCCCCGCGTTGAGCTTGGGGCACGAGGAGATGATGAATTAACGGGGAGGCTGGCTGGCGACATCATCGGACGGACGGGAGATGAACACATCGCAGCTGCGCGACGATACGGAGACGCTTGACCAAACCAGATCGCCCGCCGCCTCGTCCGTCGTCGTCGTCGCCCCTCGTCAGTAGGTGCGCAAGTTTCCCCCACGCAGGCTTGAGACGAAAAGCAGCCGAGACATCTCTACGTGCTCCATTCGCGAAGCTTTATGTGACAACCGTACCGAGTTCCCGCTAGCCAGCCATCGGCCTCCTCCTCCCTTTCTGACAAATCCTGCTAACGCCCACTCCTTGCGATGTTGAACGAATAATCAGACTCGTGTACTGTGTACAGGATAGGAGGCTCTTGCTCGGCCGAGGCCCAATGGAGTGGGTGTGTGTGGGAGGGGGAGGGGGGGAGCTAGGCATCAGAGCAAGACGATGTCCCGTTAGGAGACGAGGAACGAAACCCAAAACAGCAATCATCATCTCATCATTTTCTCACGCACTTTCCCTACCCCTCTTCTTGCCTCGCTTGCGTACCGAATCCATGGATGGCGTCTGCACCTGGGAAGGTGTACCCGCGATGTGCCATTGGCAAGGCCCCTCCTCAAGCTCCCTCCCCGCCAACCCCCTCTGGCACTAGGAAGGAAATAAAAAAAAAAGGCTGTATCAGGATTAGTCTGTGTGTGATGGCGAGAAAAGGCCTTGCAGGAAAACTCGCCACGTCGTCTCGGTGTTATTTTTCGTTCCTTAATGGTGAGACGAATTCATAATAGCCTTTCTTAGCGATGAAGTCTGGAGATGAAAGTCTGGAGATGAACGTCGTGCCCAGGAGTGCAATGGCTCATGAGAGCGACAGGGCTTTTCTGAGTTTTATCCTTGTGGGACAAGTGACAAATGCTCTCTCTCCCTCCCCCCTCCTCTCACACCCCTATCCACTTCGAACACTGTGCGGGAACACATGTGCGATGGAAGAGGATTGGGTTTGCTATCGATGTGGAGCATGAGAAACAGAGTCGAAGTGGAACGTGGAATGCTGTCGGTGCTCTGGCGCCAATTCGTTTTGACGGTGGTGGATCGTGGCCTGGAAAAAACGGCGTTTTGTCGGTGTGGCTGACCCCAATTGAGGGCAATCGCCGTAACGATTTCCAGCAAAGCCTAGCGGCCACTGGCGGGAAGGTTGGGTGCGGTCGCGAGAGGTGCTGCGAGACCTCAGCAGAGAACCAGGAGGCCGCTGGAGCCCTCGCTGGACACAACTCCTGGGCTGGGCCCCGTCCCGTAAAACAGTGGTTGCAGGAGACGGTGAGTGGAGAAGCCGCTCGGGAGTGGTGGCGAGTTGCCAGATCCCTAAATTCGACAGACAGCAACTCCGGTACCTATGCTACAAATATCAAGCTCTGTTCGAAGCGATCCGCATCGTAGGAATAGGAGTTTAAAAAAATTGGGTTGACTTGATGCTTTTCTGCATGATTGACAAGTTCAAACGACAAAGACTGGGTACATAAAGGGCCACCACCCGCTTTATTTCGTGGATAATCAGTGTCGATTTGAGCTGCCCCTGCCCAACACATGTTGATGCAGATGAGCTCCCCAGAAACCCCCCATCCAGCTTCCACTGTGCAGACAGAGACGGAGCCATCAATCTCCTCTCCGAGTCATAGTCAAAGTGGATTTCGACACATCTACCTGCAGTAGTACATTTATCAGCCACGTGGGAGAGAGGTACGTGGCCCTCCGCCATCTTTGTAAAAAGTCCTGTCAGCTGGAAGGGAAGGGAGGGAGAGCACCGTCCGGTATTGGTGCAGAGGGGCTACGGCCCTGCCTGCTTTGTTGGCTTATGCACGAGCCCAGGACAAAAATTACCTTCGTTGTCTCCTGCACTGCCAGGAGTCCTTCGTGGAAAACCATCGCTTTTGACCATGACACTCTCTGTCATCATCTGTTACCCTCAAGCCGCCACCTCGTTCTTGGCGAAGCGGCTGCGCCGGTATATCTGAGGCGGCGATGAAGCCCCCTCAATACACTTTCTCCACAAGCTTGATGCCCTCGGCCTCGACCTTGATGCGCAGAGGGTCACAGATCTCGGGCGAGTAGGGCGCGAGAACGCCGGGCACGGCAAGCGGCTTGAAGCCGTCGAGGAGCATTTGCGTGGCGATGCCGCACGTGATGCCCACCGACTTGGCCATGCCGGAGTAGCCTCCGGGCTCACCAAATAGCTCGAGGGTGGAGGTGATGGTGTTCTGTGTGTGTGTGTGTGTGTGTGCGTGCCTCGGTCAGCGTTCATCATCCTTCAATACTGATATGGAAAGAGCAGGGTGCGTTGAATTAATTTTACCTTGAAGCCGTCCTGCCACTGGACAACGAATTTGTGCTGCAGCATCACCAGGTCTCTCTCGCCCGGCTGAAAGCGGCAGAGCTCGTCGAGACGAGCAGAGAGCGTGTCTAGAAGGTTTCCACGCAGGTGACCGGCCGGAGCTTCGGAGAAGAGGCCCATCCAGCGGAGGCCAGCAACAATCATCTCCCGCTCCTTTTCGGAGGAAAACTTGCAGAGCGTATCGACCCGGGCGACAAGGGCCGCTTCCTTGACTGACGCCGCCCCGGTAGCACGCTGCTGGATCTGGGCCCAGGAGGGACCTCCTTCATCCTGCAGCCACAACTTGGGCCCCGAGTCGAGCCAGCCGAGGTCGATGAGGGCTTTGATCAGGGCAGGATTCCCCTCGTACCGGAGCGAGCCGCGGATGACGGTGTGCGCTTCAGGAATGTTGTAGGCCGTACGGAAAGGCACCGAGTCCCTGTTTGGATACGCGAGGAACGAGTAGCCGTCCAAGACGTGATACGGCTCCGCCTTGGCCATGAGCTCAGTGTTGGGGATCTTGATGACTTTTCCATCCTTGAGGAACGTGGCAGAGTTGAACTGCGAAAGGAGGGCACCTCGAGGGGACTATGAGAACTAGAGTGCGGCGATGGGGGGGCACTGGTCAGCCCGGATCGACACCGACCTTGGGGATTATTCCAGGGGCGTAGAAATTAAATACCTTGAACCGGAGAGGGTTGTGCGAGGCCTCGGGCGCGGGAAGGCCTCGTAGAGGTGATCGACGCCAGGGTCAACACCGACCTCGTTCAGGACGGTGATGCCAGCCGCCTTCGCCGCGGCGTCGAGCTCGCGCAAAGCGGGGGATACATAGCTCGTGGTCACGACATGTGTCTTGCCTTTGATGGCGGACCGGACGACGTCGGCGTGGTAGATGAAGGGGACTTCCGCTGTTCCTGCCGGATGTAGCGGTGCGTGATGGAGCGGGCCAGCACCCAGGTGGGCATTTGGCCGTGACAGTCGCGTTCGTCGTATACGACGTTGGGGTGGCTAAGAAAGCGTTGATCGTGGAGGCGGTGCAGGTCGACCACATAGGTATCGACCGCGGAATAGGTCCGGCCGGCGGGCACGACGCGTGGCGTATCATCGTTTTCGAAAAGCATCGTGATGCAGTCGAGCGGCCGGTTGGTCAGGGCGATGGTGGCGTCGTCGCAGAAGCGCAACGCATCGATGCGCGCCGCGGCACGCGGGCCAGTGAGAGAATGACGCGCGCCAGCCTGCGAAACAGGTTTCGCTGCCGAACCGGATCCTTGCGCTGCTCGGTTCACGTTTTGGCGAGCATCTGACTGTCCGTCCCGGTGACATCTTCGAGCAGCATGTAGGCTGACGGGAGCTGATGGGCGGCAGTGGCGTCGGGGTGGTGGGTGTAGCGCGACATGAGGATCGGGGCGTCGGGGCCGACCGGGCGTGCAAAGAAGAATCCGCGTAGCGATCCAAGGAAGCCGTGGAGCAGACGTCGCAGTCGATGCGCGGTACGGACGTACCAGGGACGGTGGTCCTCGTGGGTAAACTGCATGTCGGATACGGGGCGTTAGTGCGCGAAAGTTCTTGCCGTTTGGAGTGAGAAGGGGGGGGGATCGGATCGGATCCGGTCCGGTTACGGCCATCCATCATCCATCCATGAATCCAAGACCAACGCGGGGCGGAAGGGATGGGCGAGGTAACTAACTTACGCGACGGTGGTCCGAAAAGCCGAAGCCGTACAGCTGCGGGATAGGGATGTCCGGGCACCTCTCCTGCATCCACACATACGCGGCCGCCTCGCAGGCTATTTTTTCGTCCACGGTGCCGGGGTACTTCAGCTCGGCCAGTTTGTGCGGCATGGCGCAGCGCAGCATGAGCCGGTACCTCCGGGTAGGCGAAAGTACCCTGACGGGGATGCAGACGTTGAAGCCGCCACGCTTGCAGCGCTGCAGCTGGCCGATGTCGCAGATCACGTCGTCCCGATCCTGCAGGCCCAGGTGATGTTAGATGACGCCCCTCATCGCTGACCGCTGTGCCCAGAGCGTTTGACACAGTTGCGTGGCCGCCCGGTAAAATGCCGCCTCGCTTGTAAGGTTCTTGTCGGTATCGAGGGCGCCGGAATAAGTCACAGAGGGATGGCCGGGTAGGGAGAGGGTGGTCGACTTGGCCTTCTCGGCCGGGGCGGCGACTTGATCCGCGCCGGCTGCGGGCGGGTCGTCCACAGCTTTTACCGCCCTCTCTGTGGCGACTCCACTCGACTCGGGCATGGCGACGTCGGTAGGTTCAGCCGCGGCGACTCCGACCGACTCGGGGACCGACTCGGGCATGGCGGCGGGCGTCAAGGACCGCTTGGAATATTTGGCCTGAAGCACTTCGGCGGTTGAATGTTGGGCGATTTGCGCGGAGCCACCGTCAGGCGGAGGGGCCCACACACAGGAATCCAGCACACGAGGCCGAATATAATCGCTTCGCCGAGACGCATTTTGGTAGCCCCGTCTTGCCTGTCGCCATTCAGGGTGCCTACAGCTACACCGTTTTTTTCCCTAAATAAACAACTTATGCCAGAATGATACGAGCATAATATGCTTCTGCAGAGTTTAGTTGCAGAGAGGGATAGGTATCTACCTAGGTACCTAGGTCTAGGTAGGAAGTAGGTAGTAACGTCTACGAGTCGTATGCTGGGGAAGCCCTCAAGATTCGTCACTAGCAGCTACTTTGCAACTTCCACTCTGCAATCCTCAACTATGGCTGCCGCAGACGTCCTGCCCATGAACATGCGCATTGCCGGCGGCCTCCATGGCCCCTTGACGGCTCCTGCGCTCGACAAGTCTACCATTGCGTGCCTGCGGTTTTGCGCCGTGTAGCCTTGTCGTTCTGCGCCGCGGCCAGACCTCTGCAGCTAGGACACTGCCTTGTACTCCTCGAGCATGACCCAGGTTGGTCTTCGAGTCCTCCCGAAGAGCCAGACGCATCTTGCATGCGGCGGTGATGAATTCTCGGTGCTGTGATACTACGTAAGAAACTGCCTCGCTACCAATCACGCCATCGACTGCTCCTCGTTCTTGCTGTGCCTCATCGGCGCCTTGCTCCTGCGAGGCTTTCGGCGTGGGGTGTGGGGTGTGGAGCGGGCATCCATCCATCCCATGTCCCGTCGACCAATCGCTCGAATTATGGGGTCTAGATTCGCCAGCCTCGTACACTAGACCACCCGAGAGAAAAAATCATCAAGGGGAGCAAACTGCCTCGCCACGAAAGGAACCCAGCTGCCGACCAGCATGGGCTGCAGAAGGCAGAGGATGATGCGCTGCCAATGCTTGATTGCCACAGACATCCGATCCCGCGCTGCTTGTATTGCGTTTGCTTCCGTTCCGCAGTATGTACCTAGCCGCCCCGGCCCACTCTAGGATGGAGATCGCCCACTCAAATTCTGGATATATGGGAAAGGAAAGAACGTCTCAATACCTTCCCACAATATTCTTGAGATCATTTTTCTTCTCCAAAACGTTTTATTTTTTTTTCATTTCCCCGAACGGTTGGCACTCCCTGATCGTCTTGTCGACAAAAAAAAATTTTTTTTTTTAAAAAATAGACCCTCTTGAGATCGATATAAAGGCACCCTATGAGGCGCCTAGGTATGCTCTTCGGGAGCCGGATGAAAAAGACCGACGAGCATGATGGCAGTCGCCCCTATCCATGAGCCGTGACGTTTTCCGAGGACGCTGGAATGACGTTAGTGAGTCAACGGTGCAGTCATGGTGGCTCCTCCTTTAGCTAGGTAGGTACCAGGTAGGTACCTACTAGGTAGGTAGGAAGCTCAAGCGAAAGAGGGTTTGGTAAGAAAGACTACCTAGGTACCTTCCAGGTATCTAAGGTAGGTTGGCAGCTACCCGTACATGCCTAGGTCAACCACGCTGTGAGAAGTCAGAACTCTGCCTTGGGGTTCACCTTTTCTTCAAGAAAAGGGATGTAAAAACACTGACGAAGGTGCCAGAATTCAAAGCGTGGCTTTCTTGTGTCGTGGCACTAACTTCTTGGGAAGAGCAACAACATGCAGGAGTGAGATGGACGGGCAAGGGAACATGAAAGAGAATAAGTGAGGATAGTACCCCACCGCTCTTCCGTTCAGACGCCTGTGAGGCTCAAGGGCGACAACGCATCGATATGGCTTGGCACCACTCAGCTCGCAGGGATCCTCTCCATAGGGGTAGGAGTTTACCATCGGCGCGTCACTAGAACAACTTCATTGAGGCTCCGTACCGCCAGCCAATTGGCCACTACTGCCTTTGCCACCCGTCGTCCCTTCCCGCCCCAAACCTACTCGGCGCTTCTCCATTCCTCAGGGTTCTCCGGGTCTTGAGCCTCGTCGGGCCTCCTCTTGAATCTCCCATAACGGCCGACTACGTACTTTAGGCGCCTGCCGACTCTTGCCCTGGGCAAGCTACATACATACCCTGGACCTGGACAGAGTTTGAGTGTTGGGCGGCGGCGGGACAAGGGGCTGTGATCGGAAGCAGCGTGGCAGTGGACAGCTCAACGTCACACGGCTACGAAGCCAGCGCTTGCCCGCATGATGCCTGACTCACTTCGCCCCCGGTTGTCCCCAGTTGTGACCGCCTCGATTCTGCCCAGTTGGCGAGGTGTGTGACGGGCATGGACCGCCAGAAAGCCTAGGTAGGTGGTGCAGGTAGGCAGCTACCCGTCCCAACTGCTCGTACTAAGTCATAGATTTATGGCCCACGGAGGCAGTGATCAACTTTATCGCTTTTTGGCTTGAAGGCTTTTTCTGTGTTTTTACACACGCCCGTCCCGTCCCAGCTATGCAAGTCAGCCTTGATTTCTTTTGTATATATATCTGCGCTCCAAACGTTGAAGACCACCTCCGCGCCTCCACCCGCACGAGCACTACCACCACCTCCTCCTCCTCCTCCATTACCGCTACCACCACCACGACTACCACCTTGGCAAGGCTGCATTCAACAACCACCCCAGAAACATCTCTGCAAACATCTATCATTGCTCACATCTCGCCCGGCATACCTATATCAAGATCTATACCAAGATTGACTTCGTCAACACCTTCCGCCATGAGCTTTCTTTGCACGTGTTGGCTCAAGGCCCGCAAGGCGGCAAAGGGCGATGCCCCTCAGCTGCCAAGTCAAGGCGCTCTGCCCGAATTTGGCCTTGGCCCAAGCTCCGGGGGCAAAGCCGCCGTCGCGATGAACGAACTTGCTCGTCTACATCGAAGCCGACAAATCCGTGCCGCCGGCGGCTAAGCGTGCCAGCATCTTCCTGTCTCTCATCCTCCTCCAGATCGGGAGAGCGCTGGATTCACAGATGACCTTCTACTTCACCGGCATGAGCAACGAAGCCAGCGACGACATCACCGACGACGACGCCGCCGTAGACCAGGCTCTGAGAGAGGTGTGGAAGTCCAAGTCGTGGACCGAGGCGCAGGAGGTGATCAGCCGGTCGGCAGAGCTTCAGAAGATGGGCTTTGTCGACTGGATCCGAACTCTCGAGGCACATCTGGCGAGCAAGGCAGCGAAGGGGGGAGCGAAGGCCACCCGCTAGGACAAACTCATCATACTGCTGAACGAGGTCCGCGACCTCAGATACAAGTACCACCGTGGATGGCCACAGTCCAGCCTCGACGCCAAAAAGCTGGTGGGGCTGTTCGAGAAAGCCTGGACCGTGGCCGGCGAGCAGCCGCTGTGCCGCAACAGGCTGCGCGTCAAGTACGAGAGGCTGGCCCAGCTGTACGAGCTGCGGCGAGGCAGCGACGCATCCCACCCCACCACCGCGGCCGTCATCACGGCGTCTCCGATCCAGAGCTCCGAGGTGGAGGCGATCTACCAGTTTTCGCGGAAGACACTGAGCCGCTTCGCCCACGCCAGCAAGATCCGGGACCAGGTCAGCGAGTTCGTCATCACCGCTTACGTCCTGAACGGCAGCATGGACGCCCAGCCCAGGGCGTGCTTCGACCGGCTCGACACCATGTTCGAGTCCAGCGAGGAGGAGGACATCGACACCAACTTCATCGACGAGAAGCGGTTCGCGCAGTAGTTCCTGAGCCTGACGATGCTGATGAAGATGTTCAACGGCCACGAGAAGAAGGTCGACAACAAGGTCAAGTTCGGCGCCGCGGCCGACAAGTACGGCAAGGTGCTCCTGACGGGTGACGGGAAGATCGTGATCCCAGGCGTCCCCGACGTCAAGTTCGCCCTCGGCGAGGAGGAGTTCAGCGCCGCCGCCGCCGTCAAGCTCCCGGACGGGCAGGGCCACGGCGAGGGGCCGTCCACCAAACGTTAGCCGGCGGTGGCCGCCTTCCCCGGGCAGCAAACGAGAGAATCGCGGTTTGGCGAGTGCGTGGCGAGTGCTTGGCGAGTGCGTGGCGAGTGCGTGGCGAGGCGGGGCGTGTGAGACGGGGAATCAGGTTCAGCACGGAACCTACCTGCTTTCCCCGTGACTGCGAGATGAAGGCGAAGGACTTGGCCTGTAGAGTGAGACAAGACGGGCGTGGGAGGGGTCGCAACTCTTTTTTTTTTCTTTTGTTTTATCGGCGCGAGTCTTTTTTTCTTTTGGTTTATAGGGGGCGATCGCGGCGGAGGGCGTTGCTTGGGTATCACGCCGTTGTTCCACGCTGGGTTTCTGCTGTCGCTTCCTCATATCCATAGAGGACCGTCAGTTCCGTAAAGGGTCTTGACAACAGGTAGCAAAGAGTAGGATCTTCATCAGTCTGCGACATCAGCATGTGCGGGTGGGTGGACGGGGTACCTATAGAGTGTGATGTGCGATAATACCACCGCGGACAGGTGGCAACAGCCCATATGAGAAGCGACCGGAAGGTGAGGGTGCCCACGCAAGTGCTTAGGTTGAGCTCGAACAGGAGTGAGTGACGTCGGTCGATCGCGGTTGATGATCCTCCAAACATTGGTGCGGGGAAGCTCCAAAGCTTCAAGCTTGAACCCACCCAGTCCACCCCGCATCAAATTGAGCTCAGGGCAGCTTCGACAACGGAACGAACAAAAAACCGACAGATCAACCGGCCAGCCAAAACAGCAGGCAACACTTCCTTCTCCAAACAAAACACTGCAAACAACAAACACCGCCCCATCATGGCGACGACGGCTTCAGCGCCCAAACCCACAACCCGCATCCCAACCCCCGCCGACTTCGCCCACCTCCTCCCAACTCTCACAGTCCAGCTGCACTTCCCCACACCGCCCGAGTCAACATCCGCCATCCTCCTCCTCTTCCACGGCCTAGGCGACACCGAGGCGCCTTTCCACCGCTTCGCGCAGGGCATGAACCTACCGGGCGTGCTCGCCCTCTCCGTGCGCGGCACGTCGCCCTTGCCTCCTTCTCTCGTGGTCTCGTCGTCTTTCGAGGAGACGAAGAACGCGAGGGGGGGGAGTCATCACTATCAGTGGGGCGACGACCTCAGGCTTTTCGGGGATGGTGGTGGCGAAAGGTTGGATGACGACCCGGGCTTTGAGAAGGCCGCGGGGAAGGTTCTGGACGTGCTTGTGAGGCAGGTGCTGGTTGAGAGGTGCGGGTGGGAGACGGAGGATGTGCTGCTGTTTGGGTTTGGGCAGGGTGGCGGGTTTGCGCTGGGGTTGGCGTCGAGGTTGAGGTTGGGGCTGGAGGAGGCTGTGTCTGCCGTGTCTGCTGTGTCGGCGGGTGGTGGTGGTGGTGGTAGCGGGAGGGTGCAGGAGGTTGTTGAGGATGATGGTGATGGTGACATGGCTAGTAGCAGTGGCCGGAAGAACAAGAAGAAGAAGAGCGGAGACAGGGATGGGGAGGAGAAGAAGAAGAAGAATGCCTTCAAGGGCGTGGTGTCCATCGGCGGAGCGCTGCCGGCTTCGATGGTGCCCACGATCAGCGGCCGGCCCAAGGCGACGACGCCGGTGCTGGTGTGCTGCGGCGGTGAGAGCGACGCTGTCGACGACGGGGCTGTGGACGTGCTGAGGGGTGAATTCGAGGAGGTGCAGGTTGAGAGGTGGAAGAGGGCCGGGGACGCCATGCCGGGCAACAGGGAGGAGATGCTGCCCATCATGAGGTTCTTTGCGGATCGCCTGAGGGGGCCTGCCGCCGGGGGGCTGGTTTTTTGAAGCTGGGAGGGAGAGGCGGAAGCACGTCTTGATGTTGTACCTCGCGAGAGGTCTGATACAGTATGGAAGGGCGTATTATAGCCGGCGGAGTGCTTCAGTGGCGCTTCGCCCTTTTGCTGGGCGGCCGTTCGTTGGGTGCCGCGCCGGTGTGCACGGGATCCATGCTAGTCCTTCCCAAAGAATCGTCGACGAAACCTATTCCAGGTGGCTAAGTCACAACGTCAACGACTACGTCAACGATTGCCTTTGTTGGAAGGTCTAGGTAGAAAGCGATTGCACGCGTGCGGTATGAGAGGGGGTTGCCAAAGCAGGTTCAATTCATCTATATTCTAAGCTGGGTTCTATGGAAAAGGCAGAGGGAGAGTCCCTCTCCTTAAGTACAAGGAGAGGTGGAAGGTCGATAACGTTGACTGAGGCAATGGTTGATGTAGTCGTTGACGTTGTGACTTAGCCAGAGCCTCGTGGTCACTCGAGGCTTTGCAGTCAACAACTCTGATGATTGGTGATCATCAGTCAACACAAACAACACTGGCACTTTTTTCTTTTTGCCGAAGTCCCTAGTAAAACAAGCTGCTTGGCAACAGAGGCTGCCAGTAAGTGGCCGTCTCTGCATTGCCATTGGTGCGGTCAACCCAACCTTGCACTCGGATGGCAAGTTCATTAGTGTCCACGAACTTGGCGAGGGCTTGGTTGGGATTGCCCTTGGTCATGGCGTCGGCCGGGTTGTCGTCTCCGTGGATCCAGCGAATCTCATAGAGTTCCCGGCGCTCATATGACTGTCGTAGAGCCAAAACATCTATCATGAGGCGTTTTTCGGCTGTGGTACCGAGCTTCGTAATGCATTCATAGAGGGAGAAGCTGTCGGTACAGATGACAAGGGGAAAGGGAGGTAGCTGTAAATTCTCAGTCACCATGTTGAGAGTATTAGCAATGACGTAGCCCAGGTCGAAGCCAGCGGTCATGCTGTAGATCTCGGAGGCGAGGACGCTCCGAGAAACTCTCTTGCACTTGGTCGATAACCAATGGATCAGATTGCCGGTGGTGGTGGTAGTTCTGTCGTCCTGAGTTGTTTCGTTGACAAGGACAACAATGTAACCGATCTGTAAGCTGAGGTCGGTATTGTTGCTAAAGGAACCGTTAACAAATACGATGATCTTAGCTGTTGTCAGGTCGAGGGGAAGGTAACGGAGCCCTTTGTCCTTGTTGATAATCTGCTATACTAGACGCTTGTTTAGCGTCTTGATCTGAGCTTCCTCGGGCTGTTGATGTTGAGCTGCGACGGAAAGATCGAAGGAAGCTTCTGGTTGACAGATCGATGCAATGTATGCTCCGCGGGCTCGTTGTTCGACGTAGGTCTCAGTCGAAGTTGCTGTCTCCAACTTGTTGCCTGTCCCTTGGGAGTGATAATGAGGTTGTATCCATCGAAGCGGACTCGACATCCGTTGAAGTCGGTAGGCTCAGTAGTGACTTTTGTGCGAGGCTTCGCATGGAGGTTGGCTGCCTTGAGTTCCTTGTCTTCGAGGTCCATGAAGGCTTGGGTTCCCACGTTGAAGGTGTCGTCTGTCTGCATGCCTGCAATACCGAAGTTGATTGGATCTTTGTTCTTCGTAATCAACAGGCAGGGGTCGTATGAAGAGACTTGCATTTTCAGGCGTTGCGTGTGGTGAACGTGGTATGTGGCAAACCAGTACATGCCAGCTTCCGCGATTCCGTAGAGTGGTCGCTTGACACGGAAGACCGTTCCCTCTGGGTACTTCTCTTTTAAGAAGTCGGGAACTCGCACCAGAATGAGACGGTTGAGATATGATGTTAACTGTGTGTAGGCCATTGTGATATCTCGTATCTCAGCGGTCATTCTCATAGCCAGCAGGGCCGGTGTCAGCGCGAAGATAATGCGCTGGCTGCACCTCTGGATGGTGGGTGACTGCGTTAAGACTTTTGACTTGTCTGTGTCGTTGTAGCCTTGAACAACTAGACGAGACTTCTCGTATGGGTTAGGGTCCATCTTTCCCTTGATTTCATGGACAAGGCGTGCGCCGAAGATGCGTACGCAAGCGTGTTCCACAGGATCGTAGGGAGTTGGGACGAGAATACCGTTGTCGATGAGAGCAGTGATCTCCTTGTTGTCGGATTCCTGAAAGGGTTCGCCGGTATCAGGAATAACTCCTTGTGCTCGGAGAGCGAGAGCGAGACTATATGCGTCTTTCTCCTTCCGAGTGATGAAGGTGGCGCTGAAATCACCAGAGTCTTCGTTCTCGATGGTGAAGTATTGAGTGATCACCGTGTTCGCGATCGTGCGTTGCTTTTTCTTAGCTGGTTGTCCTCGAGGTCGTAGTTGCTTGGACTCAGGATGACGAAATGGCTCGATGTCGATGCTGATGGTTGACTTAGGGGCTGTCTTGTCGTCGTGTCGATGATAGGGCTTGACAGAGGTGGCACGGAAGTCAGAAGATCTATTGGTCATCTCGACAGTTACCGTTGTTCCTGTCGTACTTCGGACTTTGCATGGTCCTGTCCATCCTTCTTTCTCACGATAGACAAGCACTTCCGCTGTCAGTCGTGGGTAGGCTCCGAAGACCAGGAGGGTAGGCACGTATCCGTCGGGTCCAGCAGTGTCGTTCACGGCCTTGCAGGCTAGCTGAAGCTTTTCGATATCCGGAACAGTTGCTCCGAGTTCATCTTGAAGAATCTCGTAAGCAAGTCGGAGAGGTGCATGGTAGCGTTCGACTTTGGCGACGGAGTGGTGGGCTTCGACGGGCATTTCTTGACAGGTGATGCCAAGGATCGGGCATTGCGTTGGAAGATAGCGCCAGCGAAGTTGGTACCGGGATTATGGACCATTTGGTTGGGGGGTCCGAGATAGGTTGCGCACCAGCAGGTACGAAAGGTACACCAAGTAGATTCTGCCGAGAGGTCTGGCAGGAATCGAGCAGCGTTGAATCCAGTAGCTGAGTCGACGACGTGGAGTACAGGCTTGTTGCTCAAGTACATACTGTCGACGTAAACCTCATAGTTGAAGTTTTTGTCTTCTGTCAGAGTGAACTTGAAGCGTCGAGGGGCTGCGCCTTTGATTTGGCAGTGGTGGCAGACCTTGTTGATGGCATCGAGGACAGTGCGTTGTACGTCACTGTGTCCTGCAGCATGCAGGAGTTCGTAGAGGCAGCTGGCAGAAGGGTGTCCAAAACGTCGGTGAAGTTGTCGCATTTCTGCTTCCGTCAGAAAGGTTGTGGAATCGTCTTGCTTGAAGAACCAGGGGTGTCCCTAACGTCGGGTGATGGGTGTCTCGGTAGTTTTTCCGTTGGGAATGCGCTTGACTAGCACATCTCGAGTGTTGTCAAAGTAAACGCCGGCACGGTCCATATCATCCAAGCACAGGAGGAAGGGGGTCGGCGTATCCATGACGTGGAAGGTGAACTTCCCGATGGGAGTTGGTACGTCCACTGTCCCGAGAGATGAATGATGACCTCCGACGCCAAAGCGGACTGAAGCCTCTCCCGCTCGAGAGTGGTCCAGAGTGACGTCCGGGAGGTGTTTCTGAAGGGCCAAAAGCTGGGTATGGCCAGCTGTAGACTTCTCAGCTGTACCTG
>PYST01000381.1:0-34709 GCA_003049485.1 Ophioceras dolichostomum | reverse complement strand
CCCCTCGGGAGGCAGGGATCTCGGGCAGATTCCGACTTCAGACGTTAAATACATCATCATCATCATCATCATCATCATCATCATCATCTGCGACGTTCCAATCCACAACTTTGCTATTGCTAGATCGTACTGACTCGAGCATAACTCAATAGTGTGTACCTCAATGGGGAGAAGCCAGTCCCGGATCGATATATAAATGGGCGAAAGAATCTTCACACTCGTCCAACTGAAGCAAGCTGTGTCCGTCTGTCCTCTGCTTCTGCCAGTTATGTTCGCCTCGTTTCTGTCCGCAGCAGCCGGCCTGCCGCGTCTCTCATACCATTCCTCTGCCAGCTCTCTCGGGTCTCGTCCACTACGTCGTTCACAGCGCTACCCTTAAGCTCTTCGCCCTAGCGGCGTTGCTGCCCGCCTTGGCCATGGCTGGCACGACAAGCTTCCTGTGCACCTACTTCAGCCGAAACAACCTCCAGGACGACAGCATCTGCACAGCAGCGGGGAGAAGTCTCTTGGCAAGGAGGTAAGAAGATTATTTGCAATTTCCTGCTCTTATGCTTCCTTTTTCTTCCTGTCTTCATTTCCTTTTCTTTTCGTTATGGGTAGTAGGCGCCGGGCGTGCTGCTGGACGAGCTTAATGTATCTCCATGACTCACCTGTCTGCATGGCTGCCCCTATTTAAAGGCAACAGCAAACACGATGGTGCCACCACCAACACATAGACAGCAGTCACTTTCCTCTCGCTCGCGTCCCTCGCTCGCGTCCCTCTCGGAGTTCATACTAAAGCATCTATGCCAGAGGCGGAGGGAACCCGGTCCCTGCGATGAACTGATAAGTTGCGTCGTGCACGGAGCTCTTGCGCCCAAGTGGCTAGCCGCCGTGGTGGATCCGAGGCAGAGACGCAAGGCAGACGGGCAGGCAGAGTCCATGGGAGGAAGGCGCCGAAGATGCTCAGCGGTTCAGGAGCAGGGGAGCTTCAAGCATGAACGGGGGGCTTGCCTCCATCCCAGCGGCGTGTTAACATCCTTCTTCCTCCCTCTCGTGTCAACGCGCTTCTGCCTCGCTGCCTCGGGAAGCAGGGCAATTTTCTCCTCCGGAGAACCCCACATCGTTGACCAATGGTCTAATTATCGCCCATGTTCAAGATCTGCTGCTTCGACAAGGCCGTCAATGCCAAGGTGCTTGTGGATGTCTTAAGTACGGGCGACGACAAGAACGGACAGGTGAAGGATATGGGGGAGAGCTGCGTGCTCTGAGAAGCACGTTCATGCAGGCTCTCTGCGTCTGACCATTGCATATTAGGTAGCCAAGCCCTGGTTGCCTGGGAAGTTACTATTATGGCTTGCTTCCAGTTGCTTGTGAGTCTGTAAAGTCCACGGGGTCTCGGAATCGTTGTAAGGCCCGTGATAGTATGAGAATGGGCTGGAAACATAACAGTTTGCTTCTTGACCTTTTTTAGTGGAGCAATATTCGGCAAATATATCGTTGCGTTTCTTTTTTCGGCACAGCTCCCGATGCTGTCAGCATCGGCTTGATTCCCTCCCTTTTTTTCCACTTCCCCAAATCGGCCGGTTCCATGATTAGATTTGCATTGGTATGTGGTCGACCCGGTCGAGGTCCTCGAACCTCGGGGAACTGGCTGTAGCTGCCTGGATGCCTGGCAGGAAGGAAGGGTTGTGAGGGAGTCGGGTCCGATGACTCAAAGGGCGATCAGTCGGTCTCTTGGGAACAAGGTGTCCACTTTCAATTGGCCCGTGACTCTGATTGGTCCAAGCCGCAGATACGCGTACGAGAAGACCATGCGAATCCTGGAGTGCTCCTGCGCTCTTGGAAAATTGGTGGTCCTCGATGATCGTTCCCATTTGCTGATTTTGGAAGAATTATGGGCCCTGTACGAAATACGTACGAGGGTACTGATGCTTGGCTGATGATACCCCAGTCCAACAGAGATCGGTACAATGCGGCTCAGTGCTTTGTTCGACATGGCCGAAAAACACCGATATATGGAGGGGCAGGATGGTGCGCGCTCGAGGTTTGTGCCGGAGGAGGACACGTATATCTACCGCCGTTTGGACGACTGTTGTGGCGCAAATTCGGGGTGGCTTGTGTTTTCTGTTCTTCAGGATGCTGGTGCTGAACCCAGACTTCTGGCTTTAGAAGGTTTCTCTTTTCTTGCCCCTTTTCTGTAAATTTTGCTTCATGCCTCCGTCCGTCTCCCGCCTCGCCAGCGCTCGAGCTTTCACTCTTTCCAATTCTAAACTTCTTGCTCCGATCTTCCTCTCCATTCCCGTTGCTCTCTGGTGCTGTCTTTAATACGGCTTTCGATCAGAAGCGTGTCGTTGTTCGGAGCGGGAGGCAATGACCTCGCTAGTGCGGCAAGATGGCTCCTGTCCGGTTGGTGTCGATAATTCCTTCGGCCCATGGGCCGGCCCGGATTGTCGCGGTGGCTTCGACTTCACACTGCTGTTCGAGGAAGCCATCCTTTCCGTCCCGGTACAGGCGTTCCTTTTAGTTTTGCTCCCAGTTCGGATCTGGCAGCTCGTCGGGGAGGACCGGAAAGTAGTGCTCAACTGGCAACTACCATCAAAGTTGGTACGCAGAATTCTTTTCTCTTCGTTCTACACATCCTTTCCCGTCGAAGTTCATCCCGTACTTCTGTCGCGTCGATAAGGCGTCTATGGTGAGGACCCCCTGACTAACAAGACGCAAGCTTGCCGCTATGTCACTGGCGGCCCTGAACGCGGCCGTCCTCGGGCTGTGGTCCAGTGCAGGGTCTGACCTTGCCACACGAGCTACCATCGCAACCAGCTCGCTCTCGTTCGTCGCCTCCTGCGGCTTCTGCCTTCTTTCGTACCTCGAGCACGAACGTGCCGTCCGACCATCGTTCCTGATTACCATCTTCCTCTCCTCTTCGGTCCTCCTCGACCTGGCGCGATGTCGGACCTTGTTCATGCTCGGTCTCAACGACGGGCGCGGCTCCTCAGCTGCGGTAATCCCGGGGCTGTTCGCGGCAGCAGTGGCACTACGGGCTGTCATGTTCGTCTTAGAGTCGTACGAGAAGCGGAGCATCCTTGTCGAGGGTTACCGACGACTCAGCAAGGAGGTGACAAGCAGCACTCTCAGCCGCGCCACATTCTGGTGGATGGTTTCCATGTTGCGCACTGGGTACCAGCGCATCTTGATACTAGACGATCTGACGCCTCTCGAGGCGAGGATGCAGTCTGAAAAGCTACTCCATTCCCTCTCGGCAGGTTGGGAGAAAGGTAACGCAACTCAATTTTCAGCACTTTAGATTGTCTACTTGTACTGACCCTCCTACTCCGTTTCCAGTACCGGATAAGTTAGTGGCTTCTACTCTCTTCGTCAAGTGGCACGCTGTTTTCATCCGCCCTGTCCTAGCAGGCGTTATCCCCAAGCTATTCATGATCGCCTTGTCCTACGCCCAGCCATTCCTCGTCACCGAAGCCATCCTACTTGCTGCACGGCCACGGGGCCAACCCCAGGATAACTACGGCTACGGCCTAATCGGAGCATATGCTATTGTCTTTACTGGACAAGCGGTAAGTGGTCGTCCCCGTCTTCCTCCTCTCGGCTCCTCAAGGCATCTGCGATCTAACGGCGTCCATAACTACATGTTGGAACGTAGATCGCGATGGGCCAATATGAAAGATACAGCTGCCGGGCAGCAACGATCATGAGGGGCAGCATCTCGGCCCTGATCTATGAGAAGGCTCTACGACTCGACATCTCCGCACCAGACGTCAGCCCCTCTGGAGCCCTCACGCTGATCGGCACCGACTGCGAGACTGTGATGAGTGGCATGATGCTCTTCCACAATTTCTGGGGAGGCGTCCTAGAGATTATCGTTGGCATCTACCTTCTCTACAGACAGCTCGGAGCGGCGTGCGCCATGCCCCTGAGTGTGACTTTTGGTGCGTTCCTTGGCGCCACTTCATCTCTTCAACTTCTTCCAACGTGGACACCTACTGACACCCTTCCGGGCTAGTCGTCCTGATCGCCATTGCCTTCTTGGGTGTTTCGATCGGCGGTGCGCAGGCAAATTGGATCCAGGCGTCGCAGGACCGAGTGACCGCTACGTCCAAAACGCTCGGCAGCATCAAATGGCTCAAGATCTCTGGGCTGAACGACACCGCGTTCTCGATGCTCCAGAAACTCCGATCGAACGAGCTGAAGGTTTCCATGAAGTTCAGGGCCTTGATCGCTGTGTCACTTGTTTTGAGTATGTCCCTCGTCCACGTCCATACCTTTAGCTTCCCACCTCGCACTTTGCTTCCCCATCCAGTCTCCCATTCTTCTGTATTCTGACCTTTAAAGCGCGACCATAGTGATCTGCGCCCCCGTCGTATCACCCATTCTCACCTTCGGTGTCTACGCGGGCCTCGCCCAAAACGGTGGTGACACACTTACGATCGTGCGGGCGTTCACGGCCCAGTCACTTCTCGTCCTGGTCAACAAGCCCCTCACCGACATCGTACTCGCCGTCCCCATCCTCGCGGGCGAGATGGCGTCTTTCCAAAGGATCCAGAACTTCCTCAATGGCAAGGAGAGGAGGGACAACCGACAGATCGAGGGCTGTCAATTGTGGGATGATAAGAACAAGGAGGGGGGTACCGTCACCGAGGAGGACGGCGTTGTCTCCAAGCAGTCGGCCCTCGAACCACTACCGATGGACATCATCGCGGCCGTGGAGGGCAAGTTCTCCTGGCAGGAGGGCTCTGAACCAGTGATCGACATCAGCGGCTGGAAGATCAAGCGTAAGGCCTTCACGCTTGTCCTCGGTCCTGTGGGATGCGGCAAGTCGACCCTTCTGAGGACGTTGCTGGGTGAGGTCACTGCCTTTGAAGGCACGATCCGCGTCGCCTTTTCCGGCATTGCGTACTGTGGCCAAAGTGCTTGGCTGCCAAACGAGACTGTCCGAAACATCATTACAGGTGGCGGCAGTGAGGCCGTCGATGAGGCATGGTACGACACCGTTGTAAATGCCTGCGCCCTGAAACCCGATATCCAAACGTGGCCGAAAGGCGACGCGACCATGGCCGGTAGCATGGGCATCTCGATGAGTGGTGGACAGAAGCACCGCATTGTAAGTTCCTTGCCCCTCGCCCCCTTCGCCCCTTCGCCTAGCAGTTTGGTATCTTCTGAACGAAGGCTGCTAACCGTGTACTCATCTCTTTCAGGCGATTGCTCGGGCCCTTTACCTAAGGACAGAATTCCTCATCTTCGACGACGTTTTCAGCGGGCTCGACGCCGCGACCGACGACCTGATCTTCAACAACCTCTTCGGCAAACAGGGCCTCCTACAAACAGGCAACATGACCATCGTCTTAGCGTCCTCGGACAGTCAGTTCCTTCTTTTCAAGTCCCTCGCTTGTCCTGTATTGAGCCACCCAACTCACACAAGTCCTAACCGCTGGCTTCAATACAAACAGCAAAACGCGTACCCTTCGCAGACGCGGTCGTCGTCCTGAGCGAAAAGGGCAAACTCCAGGAAGGCTCCGGCAAGGCAACAACTGAAGACCTAACCACGGTCTTCAGCGCCGCATCCACGACGAGGTCGAGATCGAGAAAGGACGCCGACGCCGACGCCGACGCCGGCGAAACTAGGAAGGATCGCGAGCACCATCCGCCGCCGCAGCCAGCAGCTCTCAACTCAACCGTCGCGCGCGCTCTGGGAGGAGTCGACCACAACGACCCATCACGGAGGCTGGGTGACTCCTCGATGTATCTCTTCTGGGCTCGGGCTGCTGGCTGGGGCACCGTCGTCGGATTTATGTGTGGCATGGCTGCCTTCGCTTTTTTCACCTCTTTCCCCTGTAAGCTATCGTCCACTTACTCGTCTTCTATCAGATTCTTATATGTGACTCAGTGCGAAGCAGATTGACTGACTGACTTGGGATTGGGGCGAACATCAGCCATCTGGCTCAAGTGGTGGTCTGAGGCGAATATCACCCGGCCAAACCAGGACCTCGGCAAGTGGATAGGCGTCTACACGGCGTTTGGTATTGGGGCCATCATTTCAGTCTTGTTTGGTTCATGGTCGGTGTTCCCCCGTATTTGTACCCTCCCTCCTCGTCTTCGGTTTTGCGCTAACTCGTTCCCTGTTTCGCACCCCGCTAACTCTAACAACAGGCAGCTTTTTGTCACCATTATTAACAACTCCGGAGTGTACTTCCATGATATGCTCATCAAAGCGGTTTCGCGGTATGTTTTGTCCAAACCGATTTGTCGACGCCGCCCCTTTACGCAGGCCGCTAACTGACAGGTTCAAATACCCCCAATCCAGCGCGCCAATGTCCTTCCACTCCTCCGTCGACACCGGCGTAACCGTCAACAGGTTCAGCCAGGACCTGCAGCTCATCGACATGGAGCTGCCGGGAACCGCCCTAGGGACAGCCGTGTGTAAGTAAACTAGCAAGCCAGTCCTTCTTAAGCGTACCCCCCAATTCATCAGCGCACGGCAACTGACGCTTCCGCCCCATCCACGTGCTGTTTCCTAGCTTTCTGCATCGGCTTTGCAGAATTCATCATCATCGCCGTCTCCTCCCGCTACCTGGCCGCGGTCCTCCCCCTCCTATTCCTCGCCTTCTACCTCATCCAGCATTTCTACCTGCGCACCTCCCGCCAGATGCGCCTGATGGACATCGAGTACAAAGCCCCTCTCTACACACAGCTCATCGAGACCCTCGACGGGCTCGAGACCATCCGCGCCTTCGGCTGGTCCGCCCGCTTCCAGGCCAAGAACATGTCACTGCTGGACGACTCGCAGCGCCCCAACTACCTGCTGTACAGCCTGCAGAGGTGGCTGACGTTCGCCGTCGACATGGTCGTCACGGGGGTGGCGGTTGTGTTGGTCGTGATCACCACGACGCTGAGGGAGCAGGTCGGGCCCGGGTACATGGGCATCGCGCTGAGCACAATACTGGGGTTCAGCGTCACGGTGAAGGGCGTGGTTACGTCGTGGGTTATGTTGGAGGTGGCGCTGGGAGCGGTGTCGAGGGTGAAGACCTTTACGACGAGGACGAAGGCCGAGGATGAGGATGTTGATGAGCGTGGGGAAGGAGGGGAGGAGAAGGCGGACCAGGATGGAGCCGGAGCCGCCCTGGACGGCGTTCAGGCTTGGCCCAGCGAGGGTGCCATCGAATTGAAGGGCGTTTCGGCGTCTTATCCGTAAGTCCTGTCTCATATACCACTTTATAAGGGCCGCGGTTAACATTTTGTCTCATGACAGGTCAACCGGCGTCGTTCTGGACAGCATTTCGCTTTCGATCGAAGCGGGCCAACGCGTCGCCATTTGCGGGCGAACTGGAAGGTATGTCATCCGTTCTCCCACACCTCCCTTACCGATAAAAGGGCTCTTCATGTGTCTCAATTCTCAACATGAGCAGGCGCTAACCTATTTACTCCTCCTAAAAACAGCGGCAAAAGCTCCATGCTCCTAACCCTCCTCCGCATGATCGACGACGTCTCCGGAGCGATCACCATCGACGGTGTCGACATCTCCACCCTGCCCCACGAGCGCGTCCGCTCTTCTCTGGTGGCTGTGCCTCAGGAGACGTACATCTTCGACGGCACCGTGCGTGTCAACGTCGACCCGGGCAAAGTCGCGGCCGACAACGACGACACCGATTTAGAAAAGGCCTTGAAGGCTGTGCGGCTGTGGGGCCGCGTGCAGCAGAGGGGCGGGCTCGACGCGGTGATCGACGATCGGTTCTTCTCGCATGGGGAGAAGCAGCTGCTCGTGTTTGCGAGGGCGATGATGAGGAAGGGGAAGGTTCTGATTCTGGATGAGGCGACGAGCAGGTGAGTAAATGTTTCCTTCCCCTCTGCAAACGTTATCGGCGAATAACAGCCCAACCATTTGTACTGACGGGAATGAATGCTTCGCATACTAGCTTGGATGACGAAACGAGCACAATTATCAACGAGGTCCTGCGGACCTGGTTCGCTGGCTGGACCGTCATCGCTATCGCGCACAAGCTAGACTCTATCCTGGACTTCGACCGGGTTGCTGTCCTGGACAAAGGGAAGCTTGTTGAGTATGGCGAGCCCCGGCTCTTACTGGAGAGAGAAGGCTCAGCCTTCAAGGCTCTTTATGGCGCTGGACTGGCTTCGGCTTCCGCCGGTGGGGCCGAGTGAACCTTGTGTTTGGCGTCGAACTACAAAAACCGAAAGCTGTACGCCTGGTATGTAGAAACAATGTGTACGATAGTGTACTTGACAGATGTAAACATGGATGGGACCTCGCTTCTCTTCGATGGGCTAGCAGTTACGGGAACTGGATTAGTAAAAAGTTATAGAGGAAATTCCCGTCAAGGCTTAATTGTAATAACTCCACTCATTGACAGTTATGAAGAGTTGGTTGTCGGATTCACTCTCTGATTCGGCAAGGCAAGGATCAAGCGCAGTGTTGTTGCAAAATGTTAGGGAGAAGCTTTTGCTATTAACCCAGTGCTTTCTGCAGTGGTTCGCTCCCAACTACCTACCTACCTACCTACCTACCTACCTACCTATTAAGCTAGCATCGACGAAGTGTGATTCCACCCGCCAAAGGAGTCTGAGTGGCATTTTCGGTTGTTGACACCACGAAGACAAGATAGATCACCTGTAAATACCTAGGTTAGCTGATCCTCCGATCCCTACCTTCGATCAAAAGCGGCAACTTAACCCTTCCGGGCGCCAACCAAAGCAGCGTGTCTCTCCTCTCTGCCCACTGGGGTAAAGACAGGAAAGAGGAATCGCCACTGGGCAGATGAAAGGGGGCCCGAGAGAGTAAAATCCAATCCAAAAGCGATGGTGGGCAGCTGGGCGCGGCTTGCCACCACCGTCTCCGAGATCATCTGCTCCGTATCATCACATTTCACAATATCCGTAAACCCGATCGGTGAAATACCACCTAAAAGATCACCCACCGTAAAGGAAAAAAACGGATCCTCGCCCTGTTGGACTGGAGCATGAACCCAGGTCCAGTCGGTTTCTTCGTCGTTCCAATACTTAGTCCTGGCTCTCTGGGGACTATCGAAGCTCCCAGTCAGTAGCCTCCTACAGAGTCCACAGCCTGAAAAACGCCTGCCTCTGGCTGCGACCGAGAACATCTCTGCAGATCGGGCACCGGATCTCGGTGGACGCGCCGCCCCGATCGCTGCTCTTGATCCATTTCGTGATGCACGAATGTCCGAACATGTGGCCGCACGTGAGCTTCTCGCCTCGGTCATGGGGGGCTGGGGCAGGCTCAGACCCCGGTGCACGCGAAGCCGGCCCTGAAGCCGAACCCTGACCCGACGCCGGTGGCGATTGCTGGGGGATTTGACCCATATTGGGCGTGATCGGCTCAAAGCAGAAAGTGCACTCGACCTCTGGAGGCGGGCCGTGACGGGGTCCGTTGATGTAAATCAGAAGATACCTCCAGTGGCTGGCCTTTGCTGGAGGTTCGGGCGGCGGCGGTGGAGGCGGCGTCAGTGCAACTGGCGCGGGAGACTTCTCCGGATGATCAAAGAATGCTTTGCCGGCTATCTCCGCTTTTCTCAGCATAGCTGTAGTCCAGACCGCGGGCGTGCCATCGGCGTCGCGCATTGTGGTGTCCCCTTCAGAGTCTAGGCCGCCGTACCCGTCCGGGTCCGGGTCCGGCTCCTCCGTGGTGGTTCCCTGCTGCTGTCCGGCACCACTGCCACCACCGCCACCACGGCCCGCTGGCGCGTGGCGTGATGCCGACAAGCCTGGCATCGCCGTGACGCGTTGGTTGGAGCCGTTTGATGCCGGGTTGGGTTAGGCTCCAGATCCCTGATGGTGGGTCGGGTTAGTGGGTTAGACCCCCCCTGGTTGGCGGAAATAGGCGATGCTCTTGGGGATCTGCAGGGGTAGGTCTGCTTGATGTTCTTTTTCGGTTCGGTGGACCACTGGGCTGATGGATAAAATTCAGGGCTGCCCTTCCCGTCGACATTTGGGAGGCTAGGTTGTGGGATGATGAGCGTTCGCTTTGACACATTTCAAGCAGAGGCCGCCTGCGGGTGGCGAATTTCCCGTGGCGGTTTTGCTTGAGGCCAGCATGACCTTGGCTGTCTTACTGAACCTGGAATGTTGAGCTGAGTGGTTCGCATCTCAGATTCCGGCCTCCGCCCGCATCCGACTGCTGCCACAATGATAGTCTCAGGTACCTACCTACCTAGGTACTTACCTACCCTGCTACTCAGGTACCTACCGCCTACCTACCCTAATACTTCAGCGCCCCAGGGAAGGCCTATGGTGATTTTGTCAACACGTTTGCTGATGCCAGGGGGACGGGCACCTGACGCAATTAAGCCATCTTAGGCGACGTTATTGATGATTGATATCGCGGTCAGTTGGTTGGTTGCTGATCTGTGTCTGTCCTAACACTTAGGTTTTTGAACGGAGGCTATGGTTGCGGTAAGACGTGGACAGGCTCTCACGGCGTTCCTCAAATTCGGCTATCGACAGTCCTTTCACAACCCGCACTGTGGCACGAAGGCACCTGATAGATTCACTTTGTTCAGCGCCGACGTATTGTTGTTTTGACACAAATAGGAAGGGGGTTTGCTATGACTGCTTAGTTTCCAGTTTGCGTCCCGTTCGTATGGGATGAGGTCCGTCGAAGAGTTTCGCTGGTAGTTTCGTACGTCCGTCCCCCGTGTGGAGAATGAGACGGGAAGCGATGCTCAGCTTTCGACGCTTTCCCTCTCGGCGGATGCTGACGAATCTCCACTCTGCTCGAGGAGAAGTTCTTATTCCCCGGCCTTCTAGGACCAATCCAGGTCGATATTCGACTAATTGAGCGGTTGGAAGAAGTGCGGTATGAAGCGGCCTGGTGCCATGGTCGTCGATGAGAAACATAATGGCTGGTTTCGAGAAGCAGGCGACCGTGGAGCAATTACTCGCTGCTCCACTTACATACAAAATTCAACCAATTACTATTGATAAAAGGAGAACCATGGGAAGGGAAAGGTGTGATATATTCTCTCTTTATGGAAAGACAGCCTCCTGCTTCTGAAGAGAAGACTTTCCTCTCTCTCCCTCCTATCAACAACGATGGCTTTCACGTGCTAGGACGCGTGCCTACCTATTTTCCACGCCTATCACCGTCAGCCAATCGCTCGCTCCTCCATTTAGAAGTACGCATTATACGCTAGCAACCTAATCGATATGATGTGGCATCCACGGAGCCCACTCCATTTTCATACCGAGAATTCGCCATCCAGGTAAGCTGAATCAAACCTTGGAGCCCAGCCCAGTATCGTGATCACTAACCAACCGGTCCCCTAGCCCTCGAAAGCTCAAGGTCAACAGCCACCTGCAGGCGCTTCAGCTTGGCCGTAGCGTTCTTGAAGCTCTCCGCGAACACCTCTCTGCAGATCGGGCACCGAACCTCACGGGACACCTGATAGTTTCCGATCCACTTCTGCAGGCACGAGAAGCCGAACATGTGGCCGCAAGGGAGAAGCTGGCCTCTGCGGTGAGGTCGGGGCAGGCCATCGTCTCCAGGCGGATTTTTGGCGGCGGCGGCTCGTGCTGGTGCAGTGGGTGGCGGCTTCGGCTGTCGCAATGGTCGATGATTCTTCAAAATATTGTTGATGAACTCGTATGGGGTCATGATGTCGGCGGGTGGCTGCGGCTCGCCGCGGAAGCTGGCTTTATCCCTCAGACTGAGCTTTATCGGCTTGAAGCAGATTACGCAGTCTACCTCGGGAGGCTGACCGAAACGCGGCCCGTGGATGTACAGCACGAGATCTCTCCAGTGGCTGGCCTTTGGTGGGTCGGCTTTGGGAGGTGGCGCGGCGGCGGTAGCAGCTTTGGCAGCATTCGCTTTCAGAGCATCTCGAGTTATCACCGCTGGCGTGCCATCAGCGTCGAGCATTGTCGTTTCGAAGTCAGAATCCAGGCCGCCATCGTCCGGCTTCTCCAAGGCGATGTGAGACGGATTCCGTTCGCCGAAGAACCTGGTATCGAAATTCTGCTGGATGCCACCGCCACTACCACCACGGTTCAACCATGAGTTCTGGGGAGGCGGCCAGTCCTTCTGATCCAAATAGATGAGTCTCGGAACCTTGGTGTCGGCACCCCGCTTGAGGGAAGTACGACTGCCGGGGGGGGGGGGGGGGGGGGGGGGGGGGGGGNAAGTACGACTGCCCGGGGGGGGGGGTGGCGAGGATGGTGGTTGCGACCACCACGATCCCGGATATGTTGACATGTTTCTGTTTCTCGCGTAGTCCCACAGAGCTCTGCCCACCGTTCCTCGGTTGGGTGGACCACCTGGCAGACTGGTGAGATGCGTGACTGCCTGACCCGTCCCGCGGCAACGACACTCGGGCCGACATCGGCTAGAATGGCGAGCGCTCGGGTGTGGCGTTGGACTCCAGACATCCAGCGGGTTGCGAGTCTTCCGCAGCGGTGTTGATGGCTCCCTAGGCGGCATGGGTAGTGGTCTAGCAGTTGAGATTCCAGAGGGCCGGGTCGAGTTGTGTGGAAGTGTGTGGGGAGGTTGGGGTTTGGTTTCCGTTTGCTCGGGCTCCGCCAACTGTAAATAGGTAGACGACCATATGAGAAGGTAGCACAAAGAACAATGGCTTCGCTGTGACTTTTAGGTTGAGAACCGGATATTTGTGAAAGATTTGCTAGCTACCTACTAGGCACTAGATTGACACTGATTGGTTACGCTTGGCATTTCCACGGACAACAACAACGAAGTACTCGGGAGTTTTGTGATGACAGGTGGTAGAAAGGGAAGTGAACAGAAGGTAGAAGGTAGAAGAGCTGTCAAAGCGCATAGTGAGCACAACATTACACCTTACCATGGGCTCTAGGCTGGTGAATCAGAACTCAGAAGCAGGGATCAGGTGAATGTCTCCATCTCCATCGGAATCCATCTCATAATCCGCATCCGCGTCCACGCCACTAGACGCGTCAGTTGTGTTTTCCTGGCTAGACGCGTTTGTGTCGTATATGACGTCGGTGTCTGATGCGCCTAACCAAGGACGCATGCCAGCTTCGTCGGTGTCGCCTTCGCCGGCTCCTGTGCCGTCCGAAGCGCCTGACCATTGACGCTCGGCGGCGGCGGCGGCGTCTTTAGAAGCAGCAGCAGCAGCAGCAGCAGCAGCAGCAGCAGCAACCGTAGCTCTCTCCTGACAGACCGACACCTTGCGCTGGCGGCAGTTGTCGTATCCCTCCCGCAGATCCTCCGCCGTCAGTGGCATCCCGTGGCTGCGACACAGGCTCTTCTCGGCCCGGTCGCGGTAGATGGCAGCCCGCGGATGGTGAGAGTGACGACTGCACCACATGTTCTCCTTGGCCTCGGGGGAAGCCTTCTCCCCAACGTTGCTGTCGCAGTTCTTCACGGAGCACGGGCCGAGGATGTTGCTAGGGTACGGCACGATCTGGCTGAAGGTTTGGTCAGCGTACCAGGCCACCCGGGCGGCTTCCAGGTTTCCCGGACGGTAGGGGGGGATGGGAATCCCGCCTGAGCGGCATGTTGGGAGGGGATGTCGGCGACCGGGGACACGTCCGGGGGCAGTGATGGTGGTGGGCTGGAACTTCGTGGGACTGTCGTTGGACTGTTGAGGCTTCTTGGGGCTGTCGCCGTTGGAGGACTGGTGGTGCTTTTGGGCGGCGTTGACGTGGCTAGACTGGATGGAGGCTGCCTTTTTCTTCGTCGCACCACGCGTTTCAGCCATTTTGCCCTATCCCCCTCTCTGTTGAGTTCGGTTGTTTTCTTGAAATGCTTAGATGCGGTTGGGCGAGAACATGAAGGCAGGTAAGGTCGCTGGAATCGGGGTTGTGACGGACCGCGCGTACCATAAAATTGTGCCCTATGAAGAAAGCCATGATTGTTTGAAGCGGGAAAAGAAGCATGAGCGGGGACAGTCCCGTCTCGAAATGGAATATTACGTTCATTAGCATTCACCTCGTTTCTCCATCCAACGGGTGTTTATGTCGTGAACTTCGAATGCTTCTCGTTTTCCTTGCTTGGGATGACAGAAACGTCACCACAGGCGGGGTTTGTTTCCATCACGTGCGTCTGGAGCTAGTCCCTCTTGCGCTTTGGCGCTCCCTCCTATTTCCTGCTTGGAGGATAGAGCTGCCCCCAACATGCAACTTCTCTGTCATGTTGTTTGTTGCAGCAGCTAAGTTGTGGGGTTTGCACCGTCGTCTTCGGCGGGGCATTTTGATGGCGTCGGCGTTTGTCGGCGCCTAACCGAGGAATCTTCTGGGGCTCGGGGGCGATTGTTTAGCGTGTGTTGTACATACGTGCGGCGTGGTGTCTGCCAAGAAGGATTCTGTGCCGTTTCGAAACAAGCTTCGCGTGGTGAGCGCAGCATCACCTTTCCGTGGTGCCGAGGACAATTCAATCTTCCCACCATTTGTTCTTCAGCATTTGGCAGCGTGGGAAATAGCATCAGCAGAGTTCTAAAGAAACTCAAACCGAAGAAACACAAATTTCAGCACCGGGACACACCAGACGCATTGAGGCACGGTAAAATCCCCAAATTTTGGGCGTCCAATTAGATCATGCCGTCTCCTGCCAAGCCGGGCAGTGATGGATGCACAAGGTCACCGCAGCACCAACAACCGCAATCCTGCCTGACCGAAAAGCCGGCGAGAAAACGGCCCTCACGACTTTCCAGCCCCCGAACAACCCTCTTAGGCTAACTCGATGGCACACAGCTCAAGGACCGTGCACTCAGGTATCTCCACATTGCAGACTGGAAATCTCAAGGCCGCCAGCCGTTCGGTTCATCAGGATGCACGAGTAGGCCGGCTATGTGGGTCGTAGCATTCTGTTGCCACAGGGCTGCAGTTAAAGTAATTGATGACGACTTAACCTCGTGAAGATGGGATTATAGGGCCGGCGGCACCGGCGCAGCAGCTGGCACGGAAAGCAGGCACAGGTATATATGACCAACAGGCTGCATCCCATCCCACCGGTTTTCTCGCTGTTCGCTTCCCCGGGTCTTTTCCTGCGCGACCGTCTTTCTTTCCTTTCCGCTTCTTGCCCCAGCTCAGCCGACAGTAACAAGAAAAGAAAACTTGTCCCAACGCCGACCGACTGACCGACGGGGCCATCCCGCCGCAGCGTACACATCATGCTCATCGCAAAGCTCCTGAACCTCCTGGTCACGACCGCCACAGAGAAGGTCATCTCCCAGCTAGAAGCCAGCAAGGTCGTGCCCGTCGTCATCCCCCTCCAGCAGGGCTTCGCGTACAAGGACAAGGAGACCGTGGGCGGCTGCAGGAGGGAGGCCGACTTCGCGCGCTACTTCAGGCAGGCGCACGCCCTGACGGGCACGAACGGCGCGTTCGCCTCGGCGCGCCTGTATACGGCGATCCAGTGCAACACGACCGCGGACCCGAGCGGCGCCTTCAAGGCGGCCGTCGCGACCAACACCTCCCTGCTCGTCGGGCTGGACGCCAGCGGCGGGTCCAAGGTGATCGACAACGAGATCAAGGCCCTACTGAAGGCCGTCGACGACCTGGGAGAAACTTTCACGAAGCTGGTGGTGGGTATCAGCGTCGGCAACGAGGACCTGTACAGGAACAGCGACGCCTGCAGCGGCTGTCCGCAGGGCGCGACGGCATCGACGGTCGTCGGGTATGTGAAAAAAGTGCGCAGCAAGATTGTGGGGACAAAATTGGCGAAGGTACCCGTGGGACACTGCGATACGGGCACGGCGTGGGCGCTGTCCTCCACGAAGCCCGTCATCACTGAGGTGGACTTCGTGGGGCACAACTCGCACCCGTACTGGGAGAGCAAGGTGTCGAACTCGATCATGAACGCTCCGAATCTGTTCATTGCCGCGCTGAACTCGACCGAGAAGGCGGCGAATGGGAAGGCGGTTTGGGTGACTGAGACGGGCTGGCCTTGGCGTGAGTCGTACTTCTTCTTCCATCCCCTTCTTCTTTCCGCCCATCAAGGCTGCCGCCAAGCCAACTAACCATAATATTTTACACACAAAACAGGAGGCGACACCAGCGGGAAAGGCATTCCGTCCAAAACGAATGCCGAGTCGTACTGGCTCGAGCTTGGCTGCTCGAAGCTCTTCGGCAAGCGCAGCACGTGGTGGCTCCAGCTCGCCGACAACGACCCCGTCGAGAAGGATCTGTCGTTCTCGGTCATCCTGCCCAATGCGACAACACCGTTGTTCAACTTGGCTTGCAGCTCTTCATGATGAGTGAGCGACGGAGCTAGGTTGGGCATCACTTGAAGGTGTGTTTCAGCATAGGTGCACGCCTAAGCCGTGCGATATGTGGACATACATACCATTTCACTTCGTCTTGTAAACTTTTTACCTAGAAGCATAATTATTTCTTTCACAAATCCCCTCGCTTGCTTCACAGTCGGCGATGGAATTTAGCTACATACCGAGCAGTTTCGCGCGAGGTCAACTGGTTCAATGTTGTCTACGGCACATATGTGGCGTGACGGATTCTCTTGAGCGGCGAGCTGATGCGTCTTTGTGAAACGAGGTGCGGCACAGCACAGCACAGCCGGGCGAGCTTGCTGGGCCGCTCGTCCACGCCGCCTCCTGGGGCGAAGTGACCCACCCACCTTGTACCCGTGTGGACTTTTTTTGTGCTGTCGGCCGTCGATCACCGGAACTCGTATGCATCTGTTGCGTCTCTTGGGCTTGATGTAACACCGTCCTGGCCCCCAAGCAAACCTAGTCGGGAGCAGCGGGTCGGCATCCGGTCGGTTGCCGAAGCGGGAGACGTGGAGCCGTTCCAGACTCGGGACCGCTGTCGGCAGCCCCGGAGCGGTAGGCAAGACGTCGGGCAACGGCCAGAAGTCTGACCGAAGCAGTATTAGTGTATCACATCCCTCAACGAGTACTCGGGGTTTGTCCCTTGATGCTAGTGCTGAGTGAGAGGCTAGTCCATCACGCTACCTTTCGGCGAACAGATTCTTGTTGATTTATTTCTTTGAAAGCCTTTGCGCCAATAGTAAGTTGGAGGAAATGGATAGGCGGTGCAATCCGGGGGATAGTCCCACTCATGGGATAGGTCATTTCTTACACTACGGCCCGAGGCACCAAGCAACGTGCCAAGAAGGAACTATAGTTTAATAATCAGATAAGTAGGCAGTCATCATTTGAACGGACTCGTAGTTGAAGAAATAGCATTTCAAGCTAACATGGATTGGATATCAATTAAGCCGAAACGATGGGATGGGGCCGGTCGATCGATCCTCCAAAAGATGGATCGACGCCGCGCTAACCAGGAGCTAACTTGTACACAGAGGGCACCGACATAAGAAAAGAGCTAGAAGGCTCAGAGGAATTTTTCCAAGGACTAGCTAGGTAGCCTCGGTAGCCACCTAGGTAGGGTAGTACACCAACAAAGCTACTGTGGGCAAAAAGCAAACTTCATGGCTCAGCCATGGCGGACCATCTCCCTCCAAACAGGCAGGAACAAAAACGCCAACACCCCCACCGTAGCGAACGCCGCGCCGCTGATCAAGCTCTGGATGACGATCTTGTACTGCAGCTGGCGGAGGTGCTCGTCCTTCACCTTCAGCTTGCGGTCGAAGATCATCAGCCTGCCCAGGACGCGCAGCACGGGGTTCTTTCTCTGCTTCTTCTCGCCGGACCTGACGCCGGCGGCCTCGCCGCCGTCAGGCGCAGGAGTGTTGGTGTCGTCGTCGAACCGCTCCCACGGCAGCGGCTGTCGGCGCGAGAAGAGCAGCAGGAAGAAGCAGCTGCCCCGCAGGCCAGACAGGATGAGCGACATGCCGAGCCACCAGAGCGGCCAGGCCGCCACGGCGTCCCAGCGGGAGTGCGAGCCGATGTAGGGGTAGAGTGCGCGAAGGAGGGTGAGGAGGAAGCCCGCGATTGTGAGGACTATGCCCAGGGTGGTGGCGACGCAGACCGTCTCGTAGGTGCCGTTTGAGACGCCCAGCCGCACGAAGTTGCGGTGCGAGCAGGACTTGAGCAACTGGTAAACGTGTTCTGCCACGGGACGCAGGTGGTCTGGGTGTGGAGGTGGTGCCTCGCCGCCGGCGGGCGCTTGGGCTTGGTTCTGCTGTAGGGCGCGCAGGACGGCGTTCCGCATGGAGGACGGGATGTTGAGCTCCTTGTCTGCTCCTGGGAGGAGGTACGTCTTCACGACGGCGTGCAGCTCGGCGGAGTGGCCCAGGTTGGAGGTGAAGAGCGCTGTGGAGAGGGACTCGCGCTTGGCCATGGCGGCGGGGTTGGGCTTGGTGCAGGCGGCTCCGGCGCAGGTGGGAGGGCCGGGGAAGACGATGCTGTGCGCGGAGGAGTTGGGGTTTGCGGTGCCACCCCCGGCAGCGATGCGGGCTGCGAGGGCGGGCTCGGGCGTGCGGCACTCGCCGTTGCCGTAGGAGGAGCACATGGCTACGTTGATGGAGATGAGCTGCGCAATGTGCGCGAGCGTGTCCTGCCCGATCTCGGGGTTCCAGGAGATGGCGGAGACGTTGACGGACGGGAGTTTTTCAAGGGGGTGGACTGGGGTGCTGGGTGTGATGGGAGTGCTGGTGCTGATAATGGAGTCGGCGTCCTTCTCGGAGCTGCCTGCGCTGCTGCTCGCGAGGATCTTGTCGTATGTCATCTCGTAGTTTCTGAACCTGGAAGGTTGCGGGGGAAAACATAATGTTAGGTCGCGATCGTGAGATACGAAGGGTAGTTAATGAGGAGGAATGTCACGCGTGTGTGAGCTTACCAGACGTAGAACTCGAGGTTCTCAGCGGAGAACTCGATGTACTTCAGGTACATGTAGAAGTCGTAAAGAGACATTGGACTGCCTGTTATGAAGATCCGTACCATTTCTTTGTCAGCGGTTGTTTACCGGCACTCATCTCATAAGGGCAACTGCGATATGCTTACAGGTCTTGTTTTCCAGGATCCTCTCCAGCCGTAGCCTGTGAGGGATGGCGACCTTGCGTCCATCGGGACTGAACGCTCGCCTCCCGGAGCTGATGGCGGTAGCATACTGCTTGAAGTCCCGATACTCGGGCTTCTTGTACCATACCAGCCACGAGGGGAAGTGCATGGTTGTGCTGGGTATGGGTGGGTGTTGGGATATGACGGGTGCCTGAGCAGGCGGTCCTCAAGGGGAAGGTTGTGCCAGATAGGTGAGGGGAGAGCTGTCAGGGATGAGTGCGAAGGTGATTGATGACAGTGGCTGCAACAGAGACAACGTTGCGGAATCAAGAGCAGACTGGCATCTGGGCAGGGTGAAGGCTAGGGGAGCAATCGCCCGCTTATATGTAGAGACTAGTCTCAGACATCTCGAGGCAGTGCTTCTTCCCTCCACAGACCTACCTCCCTCTCCACCTCTCACTGCCGAGCTATCTGCACGCTTGTCGGTCACCTGGGACATCCGGATATGGCCGGTAGGTCGCAATATCACATCAACTCCTCCAACGACGGGCGGTCGGAGGGGACGAGCGTCCATCATCTTGATGGCGGAAAGGTGTGCGAGACCACGCTCTGGGCTCCACATCAAAGATGCGCGAGGAGTCGCTAATGGGAAACGGCAAGTCCATTTGCATGCTATCTGGTGGGTTAGGAAGGCGAATCGGTGACTAGTAGGACGCTAAGGCCGAGGAGGTCCGAGGCAGACTGCGCGGTGTGATGAATTGCGTGCGTGTGATGAGAGTGTATGAGTTTGCGTATGTGTAGGGGTGCGAGCGAGGGAGACCGGGAGAAGCGAAACTGCAAGCGGCCGGCCGAAAGACGGGAAAATGTGACGGGAGTCGTCTCCTGCTTTCGGCCGGAGGTGGAAGAATGCAATTGAGGTGGCAGGTAGATAAGATACGCCGCTCGCCTCTCCCCGTGTGCGGCCGGAGGCGATCCAAGCGCAGCTGCATGTCCTCTTATCCCTTCTCGTCGTCTACTCCTCCCGTTTGTTCGGGTGTTCGTTGACGTGAGTGGAGTTGATGCGTTGGGGCCTTCCTGAAATTGCACAAAAAAACGAACCGTGCACAACTTGACTGAAGGCAAGGTGTTCATGGTGATAAAGTTGTCCTCGGTCACAAGAGGTTTGTGACAGCTTGGGTCGTGAGGGATGCAGTTGAATGAGGGGCAGTTCGAAGGCGGCATGAGGAACGGCATCTCCCCTCCCCCACATCATCAATCATCGCTCCGCTTCCGTCGGCGCCCCTTCGAAGGTCGGCACCGGCAAAGCTAGGGTCGGCCACGGTCCACGACCTGCCAATATTAACTGCAAGCAACGTCAAAGCAACAATTCCGTCCTTGCCAGATAGGAACAAAAAATTTCAAATTGGGTAAAGGCTCGCCGCACCTCACCGAAAGCTTTGGTCCGTTCGCAAGCAAGCGTCGTCCACGTGCGGTTCGTTCAGACGAAAGAATTGTCCGAACTTGAGGAACAAGGGGGACCCTAGGAGGCCATGGCGTCAGAGGCTGCAGGCACCTCGGTGCAGATCTTGTGCCTGAGCAGCGTAGCGCACATCACTCTGTTTGCGACGCAATTTATCCGGCGTTTCACGCTGCGGAAGTGGTTGCAGCGGTTATTTGAGTCGTCTGCCAGGGACAGTGATTACCCCGCACTCAATTCGATTTGCGCGAGCTGGACAAGCCGCAAGCATCGCACACTTCAATCATCCATGACGAAACAAGGGAGGTATTTTCCTAGGGACGATAAGCTAGAACACGATGAAGTCACTCGATCGGCAGAGACGAAATCGAGGGATTTCTTCTAGGGATGGTGCGCTAGAATACGGTGAATCGACTGTTTCTCACGCCGCTCTGTCTTGTTTGAGTGGTGTTCGTGTGCGGAAGGGAGCACGGAATCGCAATGAGGTCCAAGCCACCAAGGGCCACTGCGACGGTTGAGCTCAAGCTAGCTCTGATGGGAGCACCCCCGCTCGTCGTCCCGTCCCCTCTTTGTACCTGACTAGAATAGCGGGCGCGAGAGCTGGAGGCCTTTTCTCTCGAGATGGGGGGCGAGAGCCCTGGGAGGTGTTCGTACCTCCATACCTTCCTGCCGCACGGGCTCGTTCGTTGCAGAATGTCTCTTGGCCTGTCTGCTTCCATGTCTCAAGCGAGAACGGCCGGCTGGCAATCCCCATGACTAATCGCTCCGAACAGGATGGAGACCACTGTAACGCTGAAGCGGGAGTGGCTCTTATCTGGCTCTGGTTTGTACGGAAAGACACCACAAGTCGATGGGCCGCACGCGTCCACGACGGCGAAGCCCTCCCTCCACATGATCCCCGTCCCACGACGAGAGAGTGCGCTTCTCTCATCGTCCGCCTCTGTATCTTATCGCAGCTTGGAGCTAAGACGGCCGCCGCCCAGCGATCGCTCGGATGCCCTTAGATGTACTATGATGGAATCTTCCTAGCTGCCTGCTTTACCCGGAATCGAAGCACGGCTAGTATATTAACATTGATGGCATTTCGGGCTGCGGCAGATCGACCACCGGCAGGTACCGGGATATTAAGCTACTGTCAACTTGCCCCTGCTTAATGTTTTGGCCTTGGTGCTGGCATATGGTCTTTATCGGTTTAACCTATACAGTTGGTACTGGGGGAAGAGGCGCCGAAAAGTAGGAGGTTTGTCCTGCGGCAAGGGAAGAACTGTTCAACCCCCTAACCCGGGCTAGGCTACCTGCGGAATAGGCTAGAGAGGAGGTATCGGAAATCGCGGTATGGACTGGTTTCTCGTGCATCTTGTCGATGGGCTTACTGCAGGAGCCCGAAGCGGCTTCGAGTCTGATTTCGATGCTCTGTGTCTAGAAGAGCGGCCTCCGCGTCGTGAGGCCTCCTACTCATTTACATTGTTGAGGTTGATGGGTCACTGGTGCCTTTCCTTTGGCACGCCCTACGAGCGTATCTCCGCGTGTTGGCAGGTGCTGAGGGAAGTGGGTTTTGGAAATATTAATAGCGGGTATTCGATTCCAGTATAGTGTAATGATCTTGAGAACACCAAGACCCTAGACGGTGAGGACAGCCTATCTGAGCCCATTTGTCACTTTTACATAGAGGATCAGTTTCAGAGCTCCGAGTCATTCGGCGGGTGGGGCGTGTCCGTGCTGTCTCGTTGACACGCGGGCTTTAGACTTACTGGCGGCAGTAATAGCAGGAATGTAAATGAAGGACTCACTCAACGGGCACGTCTAAGGCCGTGGTCATAAATCGTAGTAGTGTACAGACATATCATGGTGCATTACCTCGCAGGACCAGCCTCCAGAAATCCAACCATGTCCTCCAGCTCACAAACAACCCCTTCATACACAGCAGTCTGCAGCTGCGGCCTCTTTAGATCCGCTCCATATCCAAAATCGCAATACAGACACTTCGCCACCAGCTCATCGAACCTTGGCCCCAGCGCGGTCGGTTTCGCGGCCGCTTTCCGCACGCCAACCACGTCCCGCACGTCGAGCGCCTCCCACCTGCCCAGCTGCAGCAGTGCTGCTCCGAGGCTGTGCATTGTCATGTTGCGAATGCCGCAGAACATGACTGCCGCCGTTGCGTCTTCTTCTTGCTCTTGCTGTTCCACCTGCGTGAGCATCCCAGTCATGTCGCTTACGCCTGGTGAAGGGGATGGTGACGGGGTGGAGGACGGTCGCAGGCCTGTGGCGATGTGTAAGGTGCCGAGCGAGCGAGAGAGTTCAGTGTCGATGTCGAAGTAGGCGAGGTCTGCGAGCGTCCAGGTGCGGCGCCACCAGGCGGTGGAGTGGAAGCGGAGGACTGAGCGAGCGAGCTGGAGGGATAGTTTGAGGCGCTCGTTGACGGGGAGGGCGGTGCTTTGTGCGGGGGAGGAGAGGATTGCGGAGAGTGGGACGGATGGGCGAGAGTTCGTCTGAATGGCCGTGCTCTCTCTGTCGCGGGCCATCAGGAGTCGATGTCGCAGGTTGCAGGCCGAGTCGAGGTAGCCGATGCAAGGGGCGTCTTGCTGGGCGGTGGAGTGCCTCAGGGAGCAGGTGAAAACGTCTCGGCAGAGATCTTTCGATTTGCAGAGATCTGAGACGGTTGAAGTTGACATGGTAATGGTGGTGCTGGACTGGCAGCTCCGTGCGCCGCTTAACGCACTCAGCGAGCCCGTTGCTCTGGTAGAGACCGAGACCTGGGTTGTTGTGCAGGCTGAACGGTCTATGAACCTCACCCTCTTCGCGGGTGGTACTACGCTTTCTGCACCTCCTGGGGTGAGCAGACGGGTGTCCATCCAAGTCAGGTCCTCTGAGCGAACTCGTAGGAGGAGCAGGCTACTATGAGGATGTTAGGAGCGGACATTCTGCGGAGAATCTGGGCAGGGGATGGCATGCTAGAAGGGATGAAAGGAAGAACTCGCTTTTGCTTCAACGTGCCCGCAACCGCCTCGTATTCGAGGACCAGCCTCAGGTCAATGTCGTCCGGTGATGAGCCGGTAGTTAAGAGGAGCTTGGCAGTATGGGTGACATGTGTTCCGTTCGCGTTGAGGCACGACCAAGTGCGAGAAAGGACCTCGTGGAAAGATGTCGAATATCGCGCGACCATGCCATACGACTGAGGCATTGTCCTCCTGCCTGGTTGCCGGACCTTCTTTGGTTTTGCCACCGCCTTCGCCATCTTGCGGAGTCTCCTCAAGTCGCTAGTTGATTCGGACAGGAGATCGAGCGCTTGTTCCAGCTTGGTTTTGTTGCGTAGAACGCCGATGGCATTGCGGGCGTCTTGGGCTTTCTTGGAGATCTGGAGAACAGGTTAGCGGAGCATCCCGGCTGATGATGGCTCTGCGATGTCTTTCGGTCGAACTCGCCTTTCCCTTGTCGGCAGGACATTCCTCGCTCAGCTCCGCCAGCTCCTCTCCGAGCGAGGTGATCTGCTCGGAAATTTGGCCGATCGCCTCCCTCACTTCGTCATGTCTCTTCCCAAGGTGCTTCGTTAACTGATCGTCATATTCCCCCGAGTTGAGTCCATCAAGGGCGTCCGACAGCTCCAGGTCAATTCCGCTGTCGTGGAGCAGCAGCTGGCACTCGTCCAGGAAGATGGTGACCTGCGTTTTCAGCCGTTTGCGGAGCCTCGACGCCTCCTTGCCAAAGTGACGGAGGACTTTGAGCTTGGTCAGGACGTATTTCGAGCCCGAGACCGCCGAGAAGGCTAGCGGGGCGACTCCGAGACTCAGCGACACCGGATCCATCGGATTGAGGACCTGTTGGTCATTTCTTTCTGGAGAAGGATACGACGCAGAATCTGGACAGAAATGTTTCGAGTCTGTGATTGTATCGGGGGATCTCAAATGAGGGGCAATCATCAGCCGCACCTGCGCCCGCAGGCCGCCTACCATAGGCCCTTCGCAAGCGAAAATTGGTTGGCCCGGGCTTTTTTACACATTTACGCGGGAGGTTGCGCGTCAGGCTTTGACGATGCGGTTTGCTCTCCAAAACCCTCGCTTGCTCAGGTTTCCCTAAACCAAAAGCATTCGCGTTTGAAGTCGCGAAAAGCCGCGCGGCTGATCGCTAGCTCCTACGCTTTGCGGCCTCATGGAGGCCCTCCCTACATGACCCAGATCGCGCCGTCGATCGCGTCGCCAATCGTGTCGCCCATCGCGGGCATCGGTTGCGATGGAAAGCTTGGTCCACGACTGGCAGCTGAGCCTCACTCGCGACGAGAGCGACCCCGCATTCCCCTCCAAGCACTATGGTCTCGCGGCGCGTTTGTGTGTCGTCGTCTGCGACCTCTACCGATTGATCCTCGCCGAGCTATCAGATCAGCTGCCCAAGGACACGTACCGCAGACTCGAGCAGTCTTACGACTACCTCCGCCTTTGGGCTGATGGCTACCAGGTTGAGGCCGGCCAGCTGGACGCGGTGCTGCTGGTGTCGAAGTCGCTCAGACATGCGACCCTTCGGCACCTAGCGGGTGTTTCGCGCACACTGACCGGACGTTAGTTCTCGCCTTCCTTTCCTCCCCCTATTTTGTCCATTGCCTAACGACAATCTCTCCGCCACAGGTCTCTTCCCGCGTATCAAGGGACGACCGTCAGACGCCATACAATATCGAGTCTCGGAAGCCAAAGATCAGGCCGACACAGCGACACACATCATCAGCGATGAAGGCGATAGCGACGCGGACAGCGACTCGGAATCAGATCGGGCGTCGGTTTACACCACGGCATCCAAGATACAGAGCGACATCGACGATGCGATCGAGGATCTCAGGACGGATATACAATGTCTCGTCGACTTTGGTCCGAGATACGAGGAGCCAGTCCTGGACTGCAGGGACAAGGAGCAACCCGCCCCTGCTTCCCAGGTCGAGCTCTGGGACCCAGCCGCGCACTTGGTAGACCGAGTCCGCCAAAGATACCCCCAGGGCGACGCTCGTCTGGTCACCCAGCTCGGCAGGGCCAACTGGCAACGCATTCTCCGTCTTCAAGCCCAGAAAGAAGCCACCAAGCAGAAGGAGCCTGCCCAGCAGAAAGAATGCGCGGGTGGGGAGCAGGCTGCCAGCATCAACTTTCAGCCAACAGGCGTCCAGATCGCAGCGCCCGCCACCACATCAAAGTCGAGGACACTTCAGTCTTCCAACTTCCACGACTCTGGTTTGGGGACCTCCGTTCCTACCATGCGCGCATATGCGGAGACGGTTATGTCCTACCATGGCGCCAGCGGGAGCTCCATCAAGATCCCTCCGATCCCCGAAGAAGCCGCCGGAGGCAAACCCTTCACCTGCCCCACGTGCGGCTGCAGCATCGTGATAACCAACAAGAATCTCTGGAAGTGCGTTGCCCTCCCCGGCACCAGTCCTCGACTCGCTACCTCCACCGTGCTAACAAGACATGAAGGCGCCACATCATAGCCGATCTTCAACCGTACATCTGCATCTCCCCCGATTGCAGCTTCAGCGCCGTCCCCTTTCCCAACAAATCCGCCTGGGTGAACCATCTCAACTTAGACCACGAACTTTGCAAAACCACACAAGACGCGACCTGTCCTCTGTGCAATGAGCTTGCCGAGGAAGAGAAGCCCTCCTTCATCTCCCATCTAGCCCGCCACCTCGAGGAGGTTTCCCTGACTATCTTGCCTGCCAACACCGATCCGGACGATGAGTCCGATCACGAGTCGGACAGCGCCTCGGCAGTATTCTCTGTCGAAGCAATATCGGATACAAACACCGATGTCGCCCGTCTAGAGAGGCCTGTCAACGAGTTTGGCTGGACACCTGCCATGGCTGAGGACAGTGTCATTGTGGTTTCGCTCGAAAATGTCTTCGGGTGGCAACCGGTAAGTTTCGATTCTCAAGGGAGAAAAGGAGCACTCCGAATGGGATGCAATGTAACAAAATGATACCATTTGGCGCCACATAAACTGACCGTTCCGGCCTGCAGACGACGGAGGCGGAAAAGCATATGAAGCAGTCTATGGTCGACTGGGCCTCCAAAAGCATGTACGACAAGTTCGAAGGAGTGCTTACGAAGTGCGGCAAGACCCACACCACGGGAGACCTAGAATGTCTGGCAGAAAAGCCGAGCATGAGATGCCTCGACTGCCCCGGCAAGTTATACCCGGTATCCAGCTTCGATCGCCACTTGAATCATCGAGCCCATTGCCACAAGGTTTCTCGAAGGGTCGCGGCCGAGGTGGCGGAAGCTTCGGAAAGATATGATCCAACGCACGACCCAAAGCTCGGATCGGGCGAAACCGAGGGCGGCCCGGAAGACGACATCCGCCTAGCCTCCCCGATGCTCACCAGCCCAGAACCCTCAATAAAAGGGTCCTCTCCATCTCCCACAGAGGCACCTCAGTCATCCATCTCTTTCTCAGAACTGTTTCTAGACAACATGTACGAGGGAGGTAGGAAGGAAATCAACGCACTCTGCCGTGCCTTCAATGTCACAATCGAGGGCAAGAAGTCCGCGTTTGGCATGCTCACAGCCCGCGGCAACGAAGCTGATGTCGACTCGCTGAGCCGGTACATCCTCACTATCAAGAAACTTGTGCAGGACGGCTCGCTGGCTGCGGACCGAGTTCTCCCGCACAGGTCTCATTTCGAGTATGTCTGGAACAACTCTGGACCTGCAAAACCACTGCCGGCAAGCTACATTCTCTACCCATCAGCGCCACCACCAGCTCCCGCATCCCCCGACTATGGCAATGCGGGCCTCGATGTCATGCTCGGGGCGGACAACGAGCTTTTCAGGTGCCCGACCGGATGCGGATCGGCCTTGCCGTACTCGGATCCCTTGCGTTTTGTGAATCACCTTGGAGAATACCATCTTTTGATGGAGGAAACTGAGCTGGAGGGTCCTTGCCCTTGGTGCGCGCGGTCCAAGGCTCTAAATTCGACACCATATCCCTCACCGTGGAAATCCTTAGGCTTGTTGCTAGCACACATCAGGCGTCTGCACGTCACCGACGATGCCGTCGACTTGTCCGAGTCCAAGACAAGCGCCGAAGCATCGAGGACGGCGGCCGACCAGAGCGGAGCCAAATCATCAGCGTTTGCATCATCAGCAATCGCTAAAACGCCGCCGAGGGACGCTATAAGCCGTGAGACAGCAAGAGCAGGCCCCGATGCAGCCGCGCAATTGGACCCCAGGCCAGCGCAGACTTCTGCTGCTGTGCTTTCGCCGCTGCAGGCGATGCTGAACAAGACCCCACTGGCCCCTTGGAACGACCCTAACTTCCAGCCCGAAGAGTACAGACCCGAAGGGGGGGATCGGGATCGCAGGAAGCGGGACAGAGGAGCTAGCAGCGCTGTTGGTCGGGGCGTTGGTGGTGGAGTCGATCCCACATTCGACATCGTTGAGGACCCTATCCTCGATCTTGAAGTGAGAGCCCTCATTGACATAGGCAAGACCCCAATGAACCCCACTAGTCCGTCGCCAGACCCCGAACCCACGAATACCCTCGCCTGTTCCTACTGCAACGAAGTCATCAAAAAGAACCGTCTCCGGCGACACATCTTGAAAACCCATCCGCACAAGAGGGGCCGGACTCGATCCTTCAAATTCGGCGAGGCGGTGTCGGACGACGCAGTGGACGACTCATCAGATGACTCAGTCTCGAGCAAATCCGAGCAGGGCAAGCTCGCGACTGACCCGAATTCGGGGCTGATCGCTCATCCCCCCGAGCAAAACGAACCGCTACCGGTTCCTCGTGAAGCCCCACAGCTGCCGAAGGATTCTCCCCAGCGGCCAGCTGATGGTGCGCACCCTCAAGTCGACAGAACGTTTTCGACTGAAGAGAGGGGAGGCCGCGGGACTGTTACCCAGCACTCGCATATCCCGGCTCCTCCGGCTTCCGGACAAGCATTCGAATCTCCCACAGAGGCTCCTCAGATTTCCTGGTTGCTGAAGAAGGGCAACGAAGATGACCGTCCCCACAGCCCGGAGATTCCACCAGCTGAGTCCGCCAAGGAGGCTGTCGTCCCGGATTCCGCCGAGAAGAGCCACCATCGCAGCCTTCCTTACCCTCTCAATCAGTTGCCTCCTGATGCTTTGGACATCTCAAGCGACGAGAGGGTGCCACCTATTCAGCCCGCGGATCAGACAGGCCGTACACGGATTTCCATCAAAGCGATCTCTGTCCTCGAAACTTGGCGCAATGATCACGCCTCGAACCCATACCCTACTGAGGCGGAATTACAGCAGCTGGTCGAGGCGACAGGTATCACCACGATGCAGGTGGAGGGTTGGTTGAGCGGCCGCCGCGCCCGCGCCACGGGAGCCAATCCGCCCAATCGGTCGCGCCTACCAGGGGCTGACAACCACCCGTCAGCGCCCTCCACGGGGGGCTCAAAAGCTCTTTTGACACATGGTGCTTCTTCACCGGTCCTGCCTTTCGAATGGGACACGCCTGACCAGGTCGCCGAAGGTGTGGATATCTCGCACGCGGAAAACCGAACGGAAATGACGAGCCAGGATGGCCGAGTCGCTGTGACTGAAAGCCAGGTCAATGACATACCCACTTTTGCATCAGCCGCCGTGTCTCGAGCGATCGCGGCAGGCCGTTTCCCTGTTTTCGTCGATAAGCTGCGCGACTATGCCAGCTTGAAACATCTGACCCGTGGGTGTGAGTCCTTCGAGCCTGCGGTTGCCTTCGAACGGTGGCCGTCCATCGACTCGCCTAGCCACAGCGGTCCATGTTGTCTCTTTATTTTCGACAATGCCGAGGATGCCCGGAAGGCAGCTGCTACGGAATATGTCCCGTTCGTGGGGACCGTTCGGTGCCGTCTATTAACCTCGAATTCGGCGCTACCACCGCCGCCACCGCCGCCACGGCCGGCTGCAAACCTAGCGCATTTCGGGGGAAGTAAGGATCCAGAGCTTCAACTCCAGGAGAAGACCTTTGAACTAAAGCGGTCAGACCACCTTCCAAACCAAATCGGCCGAAAGGATCAGAATCCTCCATCAATCTACTTTCATCACTGGCAACCGCCGCCGGGCTACCCTCCAGCTGGCCCGCAACCGGTCACTAAAACGACTCAGTCTGTCACTGAACAGAATGAGCCCGGCCCGTCCTTCCAGGGACTTGAGCCAACCAGCGGCAGCTGGTATCACGAGGGCAACAAGAGCGCGAGCTTGAAGCGGCAAGAATCAGCAACCTCCATGGTGGAGAGTCCTGCGGAGATTCTGGCTGAAAGCCTCAGGCACAAGACTGGAAAGCACCCAGAGAGGCCGACGTACGTGCGAAGAAATCTGCCGCTTTCGGTGATGCCGCCTCTGCTGCCGGACCACCTTATGATGGGGTTTACTACGCAGGAAATCGAAGGGGAGCGAAAGGTATTAAAGATGTCCCGGGCGAACAATGTTGAACGGGAAATAGAAAGGGGGCTTTTGGGAGTGGACGAGTTAGTCGAGAGAACGGCAGCACAGCTTAAGGAAATGCAAGGCATGATCCGCCAGAGACAGACGCTGTCCACCCCTCCGACGCAGTGGGCGGTATTTTGGGAAACGTGCCAGATCAATCTCCAGGGGGTCCGCCCTGTGATCCTGCAGATGGAGGATCAGCTGAGGCGGCTGGGGGATGATCTGAGCGGCAAGCTAGCTCCTCTGGCTGGCGAGAAGTCGGAACAAAAGCGGGTGAGGGAGCTGCGGGACGGTATATACCAGAGGGAGGACCGAATGGAGTGGTTGGGGAGGATGGTGGGGGAGATTGAGGCCGAGGCCCTGGCGCGACAAACGGTGGCGTAGGCGGTATTGGGGGTTTTTCTGCTTCCTCTCTGTTTCCCTGCTTTCACGTTCCTAGGGACTGAGGACGGTATGGCGGTAGCCGAGGGGTGGCGCACCTCTTTTTTAGAAGGGATGCTTTTCACGTTTGCGTCATTTTCTTGTCATATACCAGGATATCTGGAAGCGCAGAATCTCAGGGTCGTACATTTGTCAAGCACCAAGTTCTCGTTGTCGTTTTCATCAGGCCCGAGTACTCGAAGCACATCCAACGGAGGCCCTGCTTCGGGGTTGTGACGTTAGATCAAGCTTGTCCGGAATATGCTCGATTCCATCTTTAGGTTTTCCGTTACCGGACTTAACAATAACTATTGGAAGACCGACAAGGTGACTGCGCTCGCCCAGCAAGGGACAAGGACCGGGGTCACGGTAAAGCACGACTCTCGCCCGGTAGGGGATCAAGTTGATCTTCGGAGTGTACGAGTCGTGCGAAAGCGTGAAGCCGTTAACAAATGGTGGACAAAGCCTCCTTTCTGTCCTACGTACGATAGTCTAGCTAGCAAGCGGAATAGAATCATCGTCTTCACCATTTGAACGCGTTCATCAGCAGTGCCGCGAACAATAACCCCGTACCAATCAAGAAAGAAACTGGGCCAATTTCAGCCTTGAGGGTACATTGACATGCAGAGTTCCTGCGTGCCAGAACCCGGCTTCCATGCCTAAAGGTACCTACTTAGGTATCTAGATGTACGGTCGGAGGAAATGAATGCGACTGCTGCAATGCGACACAAGGCGATATGACGTAGGGAAGAGACGGGGAGGTTTGCTTCCCCAACTCCAACGAATATGCGCCTAGCCGAAGGATATGAGTACCAGACGAGGTGTTTTATTGGGAAGTCGCCTAAGTTTGCAGGGCGGCAAAAGCCTGTGTCTCTGTCAATTGGGCAGGTTCGGCGTCCGGTCCCACAGCACGGTATCGGGATCACCCGTCAGCCAACGCAAAAGCTCTCCCGCGCTCTTTGTCCGAGCACCTCTGCCCCAGGCCGGGAATTCAGCGAGGCTACCGAAAGTCATCATCGGAGTCTTCAGATCCTTGCGCCCCAGACTCCCGGCGTCGTCGCCATCATGCGCGCAAGAGGATCCCGGAATATCATCGCCATCGCCATCGCCCCCGACCCACACGGGGCTCCAATTAGCGGCCAATGCCCCAGCCACGTCCGTGGCGAGGTCGTCGCCCACGTGGATCCGGGCCCAGTACTTGGATCGAACCCACAGATGGGGCATGTCGTCCGGGATTTTCGGGCGTGTTGGGCCATCAAGCGCCGCGCGGTAAAATCTTCGGTGATTCCCGTTGAACATGTCGGCGAGCTCGTGGTCGGTCGCCCCGGCGGCCCTTCGACGCGAGTCCATGACTTCCTTGGCCAGGCCGGCGTGGGCGCTGTCGAAGACGTCGCGATGGGGCTTCTCGACCCCGGTGTCGTAGGACGTGCAGACGAAATCGATATCATGGCGGTTGTTTCCCGCATCGCCATCGCTGCTGTTGCTGTAGCTGTGATGACTGCGGGGCGGTTCCTGTCGGTGATAAGAACGCTCATGGACGTGCCTGAGGGGGCTCACATTCAGGCCGAGAGACGACAGCACCGACGCCACGCGGTCGTCTGAGTTCGTCAGGACGCCGACCACCAGGCCGTCTATCAGCGCCTGCGCTCGTCCCCCGCCATCGACACGGTCCTCCCGAGCGCTGTCCATCATGGCCGTCCGCAGCTCGCGGATTCGCTGGCCTAGGTCTGGGTCTACGAGTTCGTACCCCTCCCCCGTGGAAAACCTGTGAAGCAGCGCGGGCGCTAGCGCCGGGGGAAGCTCTTCCCCTTGCTTCAGCAGCGGCTTGAGCGTATTGGTGATGACCTAGCAGGCGGGCGCCGCGCACAAAGCCCATGTTCTCATCAGCATCAATCACAACTTAGGCGCAATCCATCATCATCATCGCCACCCCTCAGCGACACCCAAGAGCATCACATACCTCAGTCCACCACATCGCAGGAGTCATCCCGCTGACCTTCCCATAATTGGGATGCGCGGCCTTCTCATTCTTGAACGCGACGCGGAACGAGTCCTCGACGCGCTGCGCATGCTCCCGTAACACTATGGGGCTGTCGACATCCCCGGCGGTAATACCGCCTCCACCGAATAGGCCGAAGCTGCGCGCCACCTCGACGTACTGTTCCGGAACCGGACGCCGCGGCCTGATGAGCGTGCCGAATGCGTCGAAGGTGATGAGCAGTTGTCTGAGTGGGGGGCCCCTGGACGCCATTACGTCGCTTCGGTGCCACCACTCCACCCACCCAGCCAGGCAGAGGCGCGAATTATTTCAACGCCGCCGCAGCCCGGCATACGGAAAGAGGGACGAGCCGAGCCACTCGAGGCAATGGATTGGATGCAGTGCTAATGATTGGGTGGGCAGTCCCAATGATAGAGGAAGGAAAATGGCAGCAAGAAAAGGAAGGGAAAATCTGGACACGGCTAACCAGAACCCGACGATGTGGGGTGCGTCTTGGTGGCCACCCCCACTATGGTACAATTTTCTTCCACCTCCCCACCGAGCAGTCGCTGAGAATCTTGCCTGGAAAACCCAGAGCCACGCGGTGCTTCAGGCCTCGAGGGACACGTGTAAAGCTGCAATTTACAAATGCTTAACGTATCACTGTTGCTTAGTTATATAATCGCCACACAATGAGTTGTTGTTGTTGTTGTTGTTGTTGAATTTTTAACGTCTGTTGAAAGCGCCGCCAAGCGCTTTCCACCTCCCTAGGGAAAAATAAATCAGCCACACAATGAGTGCGTAAGCGTAAAAAGAAATATGGTCCTAAAGGTCTCTCACGTGACTTTGCCCCTGAAAAGCCATAGCCTTAGCATCCCCTGACTGGCCTCTACTGTCGCGGCTGGCAGGGGAAGCAAGCAATACGCTAAGAAATTGGTACGGGAGGTTGCTTTTTCAATCGCAGGGGCGGACAGAGAGGTGTTCTGACCGATATTTATCCACGGCCACGGGCCTAAGGCCCGTGCCCTACGGAGGTGACGGCCGTTGTGACACGTGGGAGGGCCCGACGTGGCTAGGCCCCCTACCCTCTGCAACAACTACAGACTAATACCACGGGTTCACTTCAGGTTAGAACGATATCTCAAGGAACCAGGACGTCTTTGCAAATTCCATTTTATACGTACCAAGCTTTCCTAATTTACTTCAATGGAATTTAACCTAGTGAATCGCTTTGCCTTCTATTTACTATCCACTATTCTGCCAAATCGAAACCGTTGAGAAACCGATTTTATATAAGCTTTTTGTTGGAAGGCCAGGGTTCCAATTGGAAAAGACACGCGTGTGGTAAACCGATTCTATTGATCTGAATGATGCACGAGGAAGAGAAAAAGCTAGTCTACGCGTGGGCCGGAGGGAGTGCTTTTGTAGGCGACTCCCGAGGGTCCACGTGATCTGAGGTCTGTTGAGGTGGATGCCTTGATGACTGAGGCAACTAGTTCCTCATGGGTGCAGAGAGGTGCACCCAGTGGTTCAACAAGGGGTCTATAAAATCGACAGGAAAGGAGGGAAAGAAGTATAGGCTCTAAGAGCTTGGAATTGGGAAATTAGATAGCTGCAAACAGAAAATCTCGATGAAGCTTCGCTCCACCCATGTTATGATTCCATTAGAGATCGTAGTTCCTACGGACGAACCGCGCGGCAGATGTCCTGATAGCCTAAGTTTGATGCATTGAGACGCATCATAAATACATGAGATAGCTCTTCAGCGCAGCGGCATCATGACTTTGTAGGTAGAATCACACAATATTTGGAAGAAATGGGGCGCCGCTCTGGGCAATTTGCGTGATTAGAGTGGTGAGAATCACGACGGGGGGCCAAGCAGGTTTGGAAGAAGGGGCAGTGGCCGCCCGGGTACGGCCATCTGTCAGTATCGATAGAGGAGGGGAGGGCAGGCATCAGTGACGGCTAGGCCCGGCAACATGTGGCCTGGAGAAGAGGGAAGCCCGACCGGGCTAAAGATGCAGCAGGAGACCGAAGCAGTCGGAGGCGGCGTCTTCACATGCAACATGTCCCATCATTCCAGGATTTAGGTACGTGGGACCGTTTTTTTTTGTTCTTCCTGAGGGACGCGGGATGTCCACTCAATATGCCAGAAGCAGCACCAGGAATGTCCTAAGATGCCTCAGCCAACGCACTCTTCCCCTTTTCGGTGGGATATCCTTTGTCGGCGTCCCGTCCCGCGTTCCTCGCCCTTCCGCGACAGTCCGCCACCAACACCACGCCGTTGGTTCGTCTCCGAGGCACGTGGGTCATCACTCCATTCCAGTCAGTCTGTGGCTGCCAACATCGCCTGTTCCATCCTGTCTCTGGAAAGCACACTCGCCTCTTCTTTGTGTTGATGAGTCAATAAAGTCTGAGCCATCGGCCCCGTTGGCGGCACCGAACCTCCGTCTGTCCTCATTCATCATCACCCAGGGTTATCAGTCACGATTTTCCATAACGTGAGCCACCATTACCCTGCGCACACGATTACCCTGCGCACTTTCCGCGTATACGCACAACTCCTGGCCCAATTGCTCCGCAAC
>PYST01000380.1:21522-34784 GCA_003049485.1 Ophioceras dolichostomum | reverse complement strand
CTCCCCCTTCCGCTTACTCACTCACCTACTAGCTGCACCCGACCCAACAGGGACCATCAGCCCGCTCCTCAAGAACGGCGCCTCCACGCCGACGACCCGGCCAGTAGCCACGTCCTTGACGAAGACGAACCGGTCGACGGACTCGCCGCCGTAGTGCAGCCAGTCCTCGAACCCCCAGCGGAGGCAGTCCTTCTCGCTGATGCCGCGGCCCGGCAACGCCGACGTGGCGGGCAGCGTGACCTCCCACCAGAGGCGCCAGTCTTCGCGCACCACGTTGATGGTCGTCGTGGAGTTTGAGTTTGAGTTTGACAGCCGCAGCGGTTCCGGCCCGGACACGACGCCCGTTGGGAAGATCCGCACCGACGGATCCAAGCCCGGCAGGATCGTGCCCATGGTGACGGCCCACAGCTGCGGAATCGCCGCGAGGATGTCGGAGCCGTTGCGTCCCAGCGCGGCGAGGTAGAGGGAGTCGTCGTCCTGTGCTATCGTGATGCTACTTCCACTTCCACCTCTTTCCTCCTCAGAAGAACAGGAAGAAAACGACCCCACATACCCCTCCCCCACGACCTCCTCCCTCGACGCATCATCAACAGCCGCCAAAAACACGGCGAGCGACGCGTCGTACACGTACGCGAGCACCTCGGGGCTCCCCGCCGTCAGCACCACGAAGCCGACGCCCAGCTCCGGGATAACGGCCAGCTTGGACCGGTAGCCGTACGCGTCGCCGCCCTTGGCGTAGATGGGGATCGAGCGCGGGGAGCGGGGCGTGAGAGCCAGGCCGAGGGGCGGGACGAACACCTCCCACGGCATGCCGACCAAAGTGGAGGACGATCCGGCGAACGCGGCGGGGTGGAGCCACTGGCGGGTTTGGGTCGGGGTGAGGAGGAGGGAGGAGGTGAGGATATTGTGGACGAGGGTTGACATGTCGGAGAGGGTTGATACTAGGCCTCCGCCTCTGGTGTGGTTGGAGAGATCGAGATTTATAACGGTTAGTTAGACGGTCAGGGGTCCGTAGGTAGGTAGGAAGGTAGTGCTTTCATCTCCGGTTTTCTCGAAGCCTGCCTGCCTGCCTGCCTGGGAATGGTCTACGAATGAGACTGGACAGATAGACAGACAGATAGAGAGGAAGAAAGAGATGGAGAGGGGGAATACGGTTGGTTCAACTTACGGAACGCCGTCCCCGTAGTCCGCACCCCAGCTGTTCTGCTCGGGAGGGATCACCGCCAGCGCGTCGTCCCCTGGGCTGGGGAACGTGCTGGACATGCCGAAGGGGACCGTGAGGTATTCGCGCAGCTGGGCCGTGTAGTTGAGCCCCGTGGCGGCCTCGACGGCGTAGGCGAGCAGGGTGAAGGCGATGTTGGAGTAGACGGGCTTGTGCATTTGCGGGGCCACCGGCTGGGCGGTCAGCATTCCCTGGAGGAGCTCTGTTTTGTATCGTATGTTAGTTGGTTGGATGGATGAGAAGAGCGTGTTGACGACGACTCTAGCTAGGAGCTAGGAGTGTTTGGTAGAAAGAGGGTTCAGGGGCGAGGGTAAGGGAGTGAGTCTCTTCTTCGGCTTACGTTCATGGGTGCATGGGCCGTTGAGGGCAATCACGCCGCAGGGAGGGAACCCGCTGTCGTCAATGTGGGGGAAGCCAAGCATCTCGAAGTAGAACTTGAGGAAGTGATACTCGGAGAACCCATCTAAAATGCTCAGTCAGTTGGAGATCTACTAGTAGTATAAGGTGGCAGAAGCTAGCAGGCAGCCCCCCATTCTCGAGCCATTTTGTCGCTTTCCATAGCGATAAGAGCGTGCTTTTTCAGGTGTAAGGGGTAAGATGGAAAGGCTACATCATAAAAACTCACAGTTTGGCGGCATCCCAGCAAGTTGCGAGGCGAGCATGCGCAGCGTGATATTCCTCCACTCGATAAGCGACGACGCATCGTCCAGCTGCGGCAGGTACTTAGTAATGGGATCGTCGAGGTTGATGCCGCTGCGGAGGACCACAGCGTCCGAGACGACCTTGGAGATGGACCCGATCAGGTACTGCGAGTTCCTGTCCAGCTTCTTCGTGCCGTTGACGTTCCCCGAGGCGAGGTGGTGGTACTCCCACAAAGGAACGGCAGGGGTGTCCTGCGACAGGGACACGAGCGCCACGGAGAAGGAGCCGTTCTCCACGGCCCACCCGGCCTGGATCTCGCCGGCCACGGCCTGGTCGAGGAGTGACGTGAAGTTCGCCGCCGCGTCTTGGAAGTATGGGGAGTGGGCTAGGTTTCGAGGCGGGGGGCGGACGGGGCCTTGGGGTCGGCACTCTAGGGAGGCGATCACGTCGTGGGCGGAGGAGAGGAGGAGGAGGAAGAGGAGGAGGAGGGGCGGGATGGCCCCGAGTCGGAGGTGCTGCATGATGGACAGGATGAGGGCTCTGTAGACTTTGGTAGTAATAGAACCACAGTAAACGGCCTGTTGCACCGTGTTGCCCGAGAGCTAGACCAGTCCCCTCTCATCATCGCTTCTCTGCACGGGAGCATCTTCCTTTGTATTTATATTGCAGCTGTTCTAGATACGGTCCACCACACGACGCTACTGATGCTAGTAGGACGCAATGGCCAGAAGAAATGGTGAAAAGAAGGCGTCTCTTGACATCGCCGACCCTTCATGACGACAACGTGCTGCGAGCGACTAGCAGGGGCGGCGGACCGGCCGGATCGGCAGCGGGATGAAGCGCGCCACCATTTTGGAACCCGGGGTAAACGAGGTGGAGGGATACGACGGATGCGAGCTGAGCGTGTGCACTACCTCCGGTCAAGGGATGGCAATGGTGCCTTGCATTATTGCATATGGTATAGGAACGGGTGACAGGGGCGAGTAACGTGATTTTGATGATCGTGTCTTTGGGTGAAGTCCTCAATGCCTAGCGTGCATTGCGTTGCGCTGCAGGTTTAGCGTGTCCGAATGCGAAATTAGCGAGGGTTGTTGGAATGCGAAATACGATGCGGTTTTGGTCTCCGCTGATTCGCTCAATTCAAAGTTGCACCCCATGATAAAAATGATGACAATGATGAAGATGATGATACACCCATGTCGAGGTTCTTAATTATCTCAGGGATTCAAAATAATAAAGAGTAAAATAACTACCATCTACCATCCGGCAGTGTGAAAGTTCAATGATATCCAAGAAGAGAAGTAACAGAATTTACAGCATCGCTATCCTCGATACTTGACGAGGCCATTGGTCGACACTTTCACAGCACCAGCTTTGCTGCCGCTTTCCCCTTTCCCCTTTCCCCTTCCTGAGTCAGGAGTGACCTTCTTGTTTGTTTTTCCTCATAACCGTCTTTCATGTCTGTAACTGAAACCCGACCATCTCGGTATTCGAGCTCTTGTTGATGCTGCCGGTGCTGTTCTTCAGGAAGCAGTTCCCGTAGTGGTCGGTCACGATGCCGTCCAGGCTCGCGTGGAAGGCGACGGCGACGCAGGCGTTCCGCCTCAGGTTCCGGTTGTAGGACGCGCAGGCCTGCAGGCAGTGCGAGAAGGTGTAGGAGATGACGGCCGCGATGTCGACGCTGTCGCCGTTGAAGTCGGTCCCGCAGCTGCCGGCGAAGCTCCACTGGTTGTCGCCCAGCTTGATGGTCTGCGTGCTTTGCGTCGCCGAGGCGCAGCTGAAGTCCAGCTGGCCCGACGTGGCCACCTTGACCCTGGACGACGAGGACGCCGTGGTGCTCGCCGCGGCTGAGCCGGTCGTCACCGTTGTGGCGGCGCCGTTTGATATCGTCGTCGCCAACCCCGAGGCGCGGACCGTCACTGTTGCCGTCACGGTCGCGGGGTTGGACGCGGATGATTGTGCTTCCGCGAGAGCGTTTCTGTTGTACAGGAGATTGTGAGTAAGGGTGCTGCTGTGGATGAGGACAGGTGGTTAGGCTGGGGATGAAAGCCACTGAGAGCAAGCCACTGAGAGGACTGAGAGGACTGAGAAGACGACAAGGGGAAAGTAAAAGTAACTGGGCTGTACTAACCTCCTGGCGTTATCCACCGCCATGGAGCCACCGACGCCGCCGCCGACCGCGGCAACGATGATGACGAGTACTAGGGCCAGAGAGAGGAAGAAAGTTGCTGGCCGGACGCCGAATATTGTCCTGCCGTTGTCGCGGTCGTCTGGTCCGCCGTATAGGCGCTGGGGCGGCTGGCCGTACGCCGCTTGGAGCGGTGCTCCTCCTCCTACTCCTCCTACTCCTGGTTGGACGGGGTAGGCGGGCTTGAGATATGGAGCGTGTGGATAAGGTGCGACAGAGGCCGGCGACCCATTCCAGGACCTAGCATCCTCTGGGGAAACGCCCGGCGGCATGGTCGGGACTCCTCCAGTGGGAGAGTGGGCAGTGACGGTCGCTGTCGGATAGAGCTCCTGCTTGAGCATCAAGGGAGACTGCGACACGATGGCCTGCTTGTCTGAATAAGAGACTCCGTCCTCGTACGGGTGTAGCCCGTGTGAATGGGACGGGGAGCTCATGTCTTTGAAGGCCGAGACAAGTGAGACAGAACTCGGTGAGACGACGACGACGGGCCGGCCAGACTAGGCGACCGCTGTCCCTGAAGCCAAAAGCCGGGAACCTCAGGAACCTCAGGAACCTCTCGTTCTCACCTCGTCTACTCCGTCTGAGGGCGGCGCGACAGGATTTTGTGTGTTGTTGGCGAAGTACGTCTCTTCGTCAATGCCTTCGGTAATGCTGTCCCGAACTGGAACAGTACTTGGTAGAATGTACGGTAAGTACTGTGAATATGGTACTCTCGCTGTAAGCAGGGGCGATTTGCACGCTAGCAAAGGCGCTGGCGGCGTCTGCCTGTCGAGTATCGACTTATTAGCTCGGACTCCAGAGTCCGAGGAGTCAAGACCGGACGACAGCACCGGAGGATGATGCGACGTGCTTGGGTTTTTATACCGGCCCAGACTGGCTCAATGCAGCCTTATGACCAGAGACGGCAACCATTACTGCAGAACCAGGATGAGGAGGATGGGTGTGCCGAACCATGTGCACGGCCGGCTCGCTGGGTTTTCTGATTTCATCAAGGATCAGGGGAGGGAGCGAAAACGGGAAGGATTTTCTACTCTCTCTCCCATCCTCCCCTCTCTCTTAAGAGAGAGAGGAGAGGCGGCCTCGATCGTGGCCCGCCTCCTGCCATCCCGACGTTCCCTTGACGAAATTGTATGCAAGAGGGCTTCTTCCTCTGGGCCAGTGCCTGTCCGGTGCTGTCCAGTGCCTGATGAGTGCTCCGCTAGCTGGCAAGAAGGAGTTGAACCCATGTCGGTTGGTAAGCGCATGTACTACTAGCACGCGCTTGGCAGTGCTGAACAAACAACCCTTTCTGGCAGAGTCCGAATAAGCGCGGCCAATTCGAGTCACTTCGAGCGAACTGGAAATTCAATGCACGAACAACACTGCCGCGTACTACTCCGTATGCACCTCAAAGAGCCCAATCTCCTCATAGTGGTTCGTTCTGGCAGTACCATTTCCTTGCCGTGGTTGAGCAGAGACGGCTTCGTCTTGGCTGTCTGGGATTGGCTCTGTTGCAAATCCTTTCCCTCTTTCGGGGATTTCTTGACACTGTATGCACTGCAAAGGGGGCACTTACAACCCCCAACGAAGGTACTGGTACGGCGTACGGAATACGGAATACTAGACCGCGCACAACAAAACAACCTAAGGCAAATGGGATGGACAACGTGATAAAAGTGTCACGGTGCCATTCAAACTCCAGTGTTCCCGAAGCCCAACCAATCCAGGCCTGAGATTTGAGGTGCAAATCTCCCTGAGTCGTGGGCAAGGTGGTATGGTGGGACGAAGTGGGAGACAGGATGAAGGCTGCTTCCTCAAAAGGAAGTTGTACGTGTATGTTTGTGTTCCCTCAAGAACAGAGGCATCCGATATCCTTCTGAAACAAACGACAACGGGATTCCTTCCAGCGCCAACATCTAGCACCAACTGAGGTAGGTGGATATTAGAGTCGAGATGGAAATGCAGAGAGGTTGAGCCTCGCCGTTGATTTAGGTTCTGCTTACCAATGATGTTCGAGATCCTTACGAGAACAAGCCTACCTAACCTATCCACGGAACATAGAGGTTTCTCCCTATAGCACGTCGATGGTAGGAGGCCGATAGTAGCGACCTAGCAGGCAGCAAGGCTTTTGGCATAGGTTGAGAGGCGGAGTATAAACCGGCCACAGGCTCGACACGCCTGTGCAACCATTATCACTGCCATCCCCCTGCATGCCCTGGCCCGCCTGGCCAGACGTGGCCGCTGATGATGGGGGCTCCCGCCCCCTCGACCTTGATCCTTTCGGCTCCGACCGCCCGCACTCAGCCCGGACAGCTAAACAGAGCCGCAGCGTCAAATCGAGCTCTTGCTGTTAAGCTCTCGACGACAGGTCCACCAATCGAGCGCTATTCTACGAAATTAATTTTCATAAAACCGAGGCGGTGATCTTGAATAATCCGAATTTACGTCCGGTATCTCAGCTCATAATCAATCATAAACTTGGTCCGCTCTATCAATTTGAGTGTTGGCCCCCATACCATCTACCTTTGGAAGTCAACTGAGCTCCGCTATTTGGGCTACAGTGGCTGTGCCAGGCTCTCGGCAGCGCCAACAAGCTGGGTGGGAGGTAGCTAAGAAGTACCGCCATAACCGCCCCACATGACGCACGCATGCCTTTGCAGGCGAGTTGATGAGAACTGGCGACTGCGACTCGACACAGCCGTGATATTTTTTTTTTTTGCTCTCCCGCCAGGTTTCGTTTCTCGCCCGCGCCGCCAACCAACTCCGAGGAAGGATTCCGACTAGACTAAGGTCGTACCACAGCAAACCAACGCCGCTGCCTGCAAATCCTCCGGCTCTTCGGCTACGAAACCTGGGGTCCAGCTTGGCTGCTGGTTGGTGGTGGTTAGGTGAGGAAGGATCGAAAACAGATAGGAGAGTAGGAGGGAGCTGGAAAACGAAGTGTAGCAGGTTACCGACTGAGCCTCCACCAACGCTACCACTACCACTACCACTACCACCACCGCCACTACGATGGCTGGCGGCCGAAAGTCACGAGCCGTCGTGATTCCCCCACCATCCCGCACTCTCGTGCTAGACAACGGCGCATACACAATAAAAGCCGGCTTCGTCACGACCGACCCACCACCTACCGATACCGATGCCACGGAGGCCGCAGAGACCCAGGCCGGAGCGGAAGGACCCGGGGCGGCCAGGAAAAAGGCCACCGAGGAGCAACCCCGCGTGATCCCGAACTGCATCGCGCGCGACCGTCACAAGAAGACGTACATCGGGTCCGCCCTGGAGAAGTGCCGCGACTACGGCGAGATCGCGTTCCGCCGGCCGGTCGAGAAGGGCTTCATCGTCAACTGGGAGGCGCAGCGCGAGATATGGGACCGCGAGTTCTTCGACGACAAGGCGCCCCAGAGGTGCGACCCGTCCGAGACGCGCCTCGTGCTGGTCGAGCAGCCCAACTCGCTGCCCGCGCTGCAGACGAACACGGACCAGGTCGTGTTTGAGGAGTTTGGGTTTGCTAGTTATTATCGCGGGATAGGTTGGTTACCCTACCTTGGTTACCCTACCTTGGTTACCCACCTACACTTTCTCTCCCTATTCTATCTATCTACATCCTGGGACCCCAAGCAGGGGAGGATACCTACCTACCTACCATTCTCTCCAGGTACTGACCACTATCTGTCTGTCTTTCCCTCCCCAGGCCCAACTTTCAACGCCTACCACGACATCCAAGGCATATTCCGCACCCCGCGCGAAGCCAACGCGGTCGCCCAGCTCCCCGCCGAAGTGATCCTCCTGATCGACTCGGGCTACTCCTGCACGACGGTGACACCCATCCTGCGCGGCCGGCCCCTGCACTCCGCGTCGCGCCGCATGAACGTCGGCGGCAAGTTCCTCACCAATTACCTCACGCGCCTGCTGAGCCTGCGCCACTACGACATGCGCAACGACACGTACATCGTGAACGAGATGAAGGAGAAGGCGTGCTACGTGTCGCTGGACTTCAGGGGCGACCTGGAGAAGACGTGGAAGGGCACGAGAGGCGACCGGAGGGAGGACTACGTCTCCGGGGCGGGCATCGCGAGGGACTACGTCCTGCCCGACTTCCACGCCAGGTCCGAGGGCATAGTGCGCGAGTATGACGCGGCGCAGCGCGCGGCCGCCGCCAAAGCAAGACGGCATCAGGCCGCCGGCGGTGGAGGATCTGGATCCATGGCGGCAGCAGCAGTAGAAGAAGAGGACGTGCTGACGCTCCGCAACGAGCGCTTCGTCGTCCCCGAGCTCCTGTTCAACCCGTCGGACACGGGCGCGCGCCAGCCGGGCCTGCCGGAGCTGGTGATGCAGTCGCTCGCGGAGCTGCCCGTGGGCCTGTGGCCGGGGATGCTGGCCAACATAGTGGTCGTGGGCGGCAACGCGCTGTTCGAGGGCTTCATACAGCGGCTGCAGAAGGAGGTCGTGCAGCTAGTCCCCGACGAGTGCATCGTGCGCGTCGCGAGGCCGGCGGATCCAATTACTAGCACGTGGGCGGGCGCGGCGGCTTTCGCGAGGCAGGGCGGGGGTGCGGTTGCTGCTAGGTTGGCGGTTACGAAGCAGGAGTATGAGGAGCATGGCGGGGGGTGGGTTGCGAGGAGGTTCGCGGCGGGCCTTGGGGTTGATGACATTGGTTAGGTTTGGAGAGCAGTAAGCAACATGAACTTGTGCAATGTCTAGGTCCCTATCTTCCTACCCTACCGGGGTATTCATGAATCTCTGACCTCTCTCCCTTGAGAAGGAAGCCCTTGGCTGTTGGGGATGGGAAGTTATGTATGTACAAAAATCAAAACCAAGCCAAAGCCGATCCAAACCAAAGCCGGGCCAAGTCCATCCATTCCGATTCCTTCCCTTACCTGTCCCAATCTTTGCCCCTTGTATATACAATGTTCTGTCTGCTTATATCAACCAGAGCTCTTCTTGCCCTTGCATCTATCTATCCTCCCTCCAACCTCACATCACCATCCCTGAAAGGCCTTAGCGACGAGCAGCGCCGCTAGTTGCAATGCTGCTCACGGCCGAGCCCGCTGAGGTGGAGCTAGAGCCCGGGGCACCAGGGGCACCGCTGGGGGGACCGCCGGCACCACCGCCACCGCTGCCACCCATGCCGGAGTTGGCGTTGGCGACGCCGCCCTCGGCGTACAGGTACGTAGCGACGCTGGCGGTGCTGGCGGCGGACGGGTCGATGCCGAAGCCGATCCAGGCGAAGATGCCGTCCTCGACCTCGTCGCCCAGCAGGACGTACTGCACGACCGGGTCGGAGTTGGCGGCGGCCTCCTCGGCCAGGATGGAGTCCTCCGCGTTGGTGGTCAGCACCTGCGCGTTGGCCGCGTATACGCCCGTGGCCTCGACGGCAGTGATGAGGTCCTGGTCGAAGAAGATCTGGCCGATGTGCGAGGCCGTCGCGTCCATCAGCGTGCCGTTGGCCTGCGAGGTCGCGTTGGCGTGGTGTACGAGCACGTGCGTGTGCGTCGTGCGCCCCGTGTAGTGGCCGGGGAACAGCGTCTGGAACTGCACCGCGCCGTCCGCGTCGGTCTGCTGGGCGCCGCGGAGGAAGGTGGCGGAGATGTTGGACTCGTCCGACGAGTCGCCGTTGCCGCTGGCTACGACGCCTGAGTAGACGCCGGTGCTGTTGCAGTCTGTTCTTTGTTCGTTGTCAGTCAGCATCACACTTCTACTACTTTGTGGTTATCTTTCTTCTTTTTTCTTTTTTTTTCCAGCTATAACTTACTCCAGATCTCAACGAAGACGTTGGGCACAGGCTCGCAGGTGTTGATGTCGACGACCTGGATGTCCACAGTGAGGTCCACGCCCTTCTGCTCCTCGGTGAGGTCTTTGCGGATGTACTCTCCGGCGACGTAGTAGGGGCCGACGGTGACCTCGGGGCTGAGGATGCAGGAGCTGTTGCTGGCGAAGAGCACGTCGGCTCCCGTGTCGGCCGTGTAGCCCTCGGTCGACAGGTGGGACGTGTTGAGCACAGCGTCGAGGCCGCGCTTCTTGTTGTTGATGCCGCGCTGCTTGTTGTTGATACCTCGCCTCTTCTTGTTCATCAGCTTGCCGGCCGTCTGCTGGCGGCGCTGGACCGAACGGGCCTCGATGCCGCGGGCCCGGAACTTCTCGGCGCAGTGGCCCAGCGACCGCTTGGAGGTCTTGAGGAACTCCCGACGGACCGCCTGCTCCTTGCTGTGGTCGTGGCCCGGGTGGGCGCTGACCAGCGAGGCGGCCGCGAGGGCGCCGGCCGCGAGGAAGGTGGAGAAGTGCATTGTGTTGCTGTTCAAGAGGATAGGATATGCGGATCAACGACTGGAAGTGACAAAAAAGGACGAGAAGGAAACGAAGAAGGACGAAGAAAGAATCGAAGGTGGTAATGGGTGAAAGATGAACCAGTGGATGGCTGGATGAGGAGCAGAAACAGAACAACATCTTTGAGGATCCTGAAGGCTTTCTTATATTCACAAATCTTCTAACTCTTTCGCTCATAGTGTTCATCGATGATGAGATCAGATATCCCTCCCTAGCTATGCCTTTACCTCCCTCCGCCGGACCCATGTTTGGCCCCTCTCGTCGTCGTCGTCAACACTCCTGCCAAGCCCAAGCCATCATCTGCACATGGTGAAAGGCATGGGGCCAGGTGAGTCGGAGAATATCATTGCGTGGCAAGGAAGCTTGTGAGGCGTGGCTATCTCTGTGCTCCCCCCTGGTGCTTGTGACTGCGATCTTCCCACTTTCCGACCAGGGCGATGTCTGTTTCGGGAGGGGAAACAGAATGGTTTCTACTTCCCCTTCCTTCATCCCTCTTCTGTGGCTGCCATGCACCCTCCCGTGAGCCCTCACCTGCTCGTGCTTTGGGTGGAACAGCGCAAAATGCCGAAGTGTGATTTGCTTGTTGATCCTCATCATTGCGCATCTTTGTTAGCTAAACCTGGTAGGTTCGGGTTGTGGGGGGAAGGGGCTGCTCCTAATAGTGCCGCTTGACTTACACTTAGAAAATCCTTCACTGTCGTGGAGAGTCTTCGTCAATGTCCCCGCAAAGACAGACTACAACACCGCCAATGAGGTGTCTTCCATTTACAACGCTGGTACCAACATCTCCAAGGGGGAAAAACATCGTTGGGTGTGTCGTCATGAGGGTGGTGGCTGAGGAGTGCCAGAAAACCGGAAGGCTTGGCGCGAACATCTACGGTGTGCCGGAGGGAGGTCAATGCAATGCAAACCCCCCACATCGGACGCGTCTCGCTTTATTGCTGTGGCGAGCCCTTCGTTTCCCCCCTCTACCTACCTCCGTCCGCCATTGGTGGCTTTAGTAGTCCGCTGGCTACGACGAGCGAGTCTGCTCGTACTATGTTGTGATGGTCTGGAATCGATTGGACGGATCCTGTTGCCCATCTTCGAAACTACCCCAATCAAGTCAATGTACAAACAGACATACGCTGTGCGGTCGAAGTTGGGAAGGTGGGTGCAATGATGATCTCCGAAACAGATCAGGCTCTCTTTCCCGACTTGCGTCTCTGTCTGCCCACAATGACGCTTGTTTACTATCGAAACCCTTTCCCTATCCATCGTAACCGTCCATCGCGAAGGCAAGTACCGCAGAGTGCTCCTGTGCTGCCGAGGAGCCGCAATGGAGTTAGGAGACAGCCACGCACACCCAGGTCAGGCTGCAGAGGCTATCACAGGTCCGCTGCCTCGGGAGAAGCAGTGGCTGTGGTTTCCTCAGGTGCGGGGCGCTGGAGAGGCCGTCGACCACAACAGAAGAGACAGGCTCGAATTTAATTGTGAACATATATTCACTAGCCTTTCCAGAGATACTCCGAACCTGACTGGTGCTGGTGGGCGTCAAGAGTCGTCGTAAGCCTTGAGGGACTTGAAACATGCAGGGGTATCTCCTACGAGCAGTAGCAGCAGCAACAAATAAACCCTTTTGAACCCTGAGAACAAGACGAGGCAAAGAAGGCATTAAAGACATCCCCACACCATTCCGACAGGCCAGCCACAGTTCCGGCGATCTACCAAGCCACTCCGAAGTGGGTGGAAAGAAGGCAAAAGAGACTAGGTAGAGAAGGCACTAGGTACGACTCATCACGAAGCTACAACTCGGCTCGAGTGGATGCCCCTTCGAGACAACGTTTGTCATGATTCGTTGAAGGTTACTAGAGTAGTATATGAAATATCGAAGGGACTATTGCTTAGCCAATCCAGAGGTGGGAGAGACAAGAGAGATAGAGAATAGGATAGACATAATAATAACCGAGAAAGACTGCAAATGAACGAGTCGGGGGAGACCCGAGCCAAGTTCGTAGAAAGTCGGAAAAGACCCGAGGTTAAAAAGTATAGAGTGGGGGGAAACAGTGTTTGCGTTCCGATACCGAGAGTGGGGAATCATGGAAGAAGGGAGAGAAATCATGAAGAAAAAGCAAACAAGAAAAAATGTAGGTAGGAAAGAACACTCGAGAACAAACAAACCAAGCCGGCTTCCAACTAAAAACCTATACCCGTTACTGACACTTTCGTCCTTCTGTTCCCCCAAGCCGTCTCCCGCCCGGAGCTGACGCCTCGTTTCCGGGGCCTCACTTGCGAACCGTGGAACGGCGAATTCGCCGCCCGCGTCTCGAGCACCCTGGATTTCCCGATCGCCAAGTCAGCACGAGGGAGAGAGAGAGCAAAACGAACGAGCGAGGTGTCAACTTATTAGCACATAATGGAAAATGTCTTACAATCGCACTGGAAGGTCGAGAGTTTAAGTTAGCGAAAGAATCACCACGGAAGACGAGTTACAACTAATCTATAATCTCAGGGGCCAAGAGGGTAGGGGGCGAGAAGACCTACGTAAGTACTCGTCGAGCCTTCGTTGTGGATGATGCAGTAGCCGCCACTGCAGCTCCTGCACACTAGCTGAGTCTTCGAGATGCACTCATGGCACTGCAAGAGAGAGAGAGAGGGTGGAAATCGGCAAGTCAGCGACCACTCTTGTGTCAAAAAAACCCTTCGCTGCTGCTGGATGACTCGCAACACTTACATTCTGGCCGCATTCCCAGCAGCTCTTCGCCACACCCGGAGACTATCAAGCAGAACAGAATTCGGACACGTTAGCGCAAGTTCCACGACACAAAGCGACAACACACCCCGAGAAGTCCGCAAGGTAGCGAAAAACTGCAGAGCGATCAAGGGAGGGAGGAAATCGAGCAGGGGGAAAAGTCGAGAGGGGGG
>PYST01000380.1:0-21470 GCA_003049485.1 Ophioceras dolichostomum | reverse complement strand
GGGGGGGGGGGGGAACGCGCGCGAGAGAAAGACGAACGACATCCAAACGACGACCAGACAAAAAAAGAGGGCGGGGCGGATGGATGGATACAAACGATTCCCATACAATTCTTCTGGACCCAGTCATCGAAGGTGCGCGCATGTCTGTCTCTTGATATCTTGATTCTTGGCTAATGAGGCAGGCAGGCAGGCAGGCAGGCATGAAGGAGGAAAGTATACCATCCGGATCCTGGGCGGTGATGATGCTAGGGAAAGGAGGAGGGAGGCGGAGTGGCAGGGCTGTCGCCGCTGCCGCCGCTGCCGCCGGCCCCGCATTCCATGGGGCTCAAAGCCGCCGCCGCCGCCGTCGTCGCCGTCCCCGTCGTCCTACTACTGTAGTAGGGTTGGACGATAGGCGGACGACAGACGACAGACGACAGACAGCCTCAAGTCTCACGATGCGCGGTCGCTGCTGGTTGTTGTTGCCCAAAAAAGCACCAGCACCACCAGCGGGAGGCGGCTTAGCGGCAGCACCGTCATCCCGTCCTGATCCTAGCAGTCACCGCACAGGCCGTCGATCCGTACCTTGATGTTCGGGTTTCCGATCGCATCACTGCCGCCGTTACCGCTGCTGTGGTGGTGGTGGGCCTGCACGCCTTCCGGGTGACAGGCCTCGCACCACCAGCGGTGGCAGCTCCAGCAGTACCGATCTTTCAGACAGTCGAAGCAGCGCGCGATGAAGCGCGGGGCGGCTTGCTGCGAGACAATACCGCCGCCGCCTACGAGAGCCGTGTGCTCGAGCGACACGCCGGAGGGGCAGCAGGCCGCCCTCAGGTTACTGGAGTGCAGCGGAGCGGGGGCGAGCAGTGGGTAGTCGAACTCCGCGTCCGGGTCGGCGCTCTCGCACTCGCGGCCGCGCTCGCGGCGTCGCTGGCCCCACACCGTGGCGCCCTCGGGCGCGTCGCCGCAGCCGGCGCAACCGCCGAGCGCGTGCGTGGCCACGGCAAAGAGCGGGGCCCGGCCGTTGCCTCCGTTGCCGTTGCCCTCCCCGCCGTCGGGGAGGGACACCGTACCGTGCGCGGGCGAGTTGACGTGCCGGGGCCCCGTGCAGAGCACCGCGTCGAAGCCGATCATGCCGCGGCACGCGGCCAGGGTGGGAGCCCACTCCGGGAGGACCTTGCGCGTCAGCATCTTGCCGCGCCGCACGTACCACGCGTCTTCGGCGACCTTGTCGTCGCTATCGTCTTCCACGGCATTCTGTCCGCAGGTCGGCTGCTGCTGTCGCTGTTGCGGGCGGGAGTAGAACTCGGGGGTCCGCGTGGGGGACAGAGACGGCGAGCACGGCGCGGACGACGCGGACTTGGGCGGATCATCGCGTTGGCTGAAGATGTATAGGCCCTTGAGCTTGGGCGTGCCGTCCGGTCTGCCCGGGCGGCACGCCATCACGAGGGCCTGCTGGAGCTTGCGCTCGTTCAGGTTCCTGACATCGCGGAGCGACAGGATCCGGATGTTGAACTCCGGGCAGGTGAGGATGTCGTGGACCAGCTCGGCCGACACGGAGAGGCCATCGAGGATGAGCGTCTGCACCGACGAGAGCAGACGGCCGCGGGAGAGGTTCGAGAAGATGCCGCGCAGCGGGCCAGAGTAGAACCTGTGTGGCGATCGAAGCAGGTCAGCCGATGATGAATCTGCTAGTAAGTAGCCCGGACGTATGCGTAGAGCTAGAGTAGGCCACAGCGAGGAAAGGTAGGCAGGTAAGGAAGGCATATATGACACGTAGGTAGCGACGTACTCATCTTCCGTAATTTGATGCTCATCCAACTGGGTGTTGTGCCATACCCCAAGACCTCTATCGATGGGGTCGATCTCGAACCTGGCCGCTTTGACTTCGGTAAGGTCGAGGTGGCGGAAAGCAAGCGGCGTCTGATAGATCAGGCCACGGTACTGCTGGGAGGTGGCGGCAAGGCTGAGGCGAGCCGAGGGCGGCAGATAGGGCAGGGTCTGGCAAAGAATCAAGTGGTTTGAGAGAAGAGCACACAGTGTCGTCTTCGTCGTCGTCGTCGTCGTCGTCGTCGTCGTGTGAATCTCGTTAAGCGCGTTCAGGGGGGAAGGGACCAACGGGTCCATTGCACGACGTGTCCCGTATGCGTAAAAAGTGTATATCTGCGAGACAATCTAAAGAAGAAGAAGGGCGGCTCTTTCGCCTTGCTACTAGCCACAGTAGCACTATGGGCCTGGAGGTTGCTGGAACTGGCACAACGGTGATCCGTATTCCGTAAGTGCTAGTTGTGCTGATGAGATGTAGTTGTTAAATAGGTTGCGTGATGCGAGACGGAAACAACAGATCCAGAGATCTCTGTTTTTGGAGGCTCAGCCTTCGGTTCGTTTCGCAAGGGAGCGAGGGAGATCTATCTCTATCTCAGGGAATTGATGGGAGTCGAGACGAAGGGCGGGTTGATCGTGCCGCGTGCCCTGTCAGCAGCCAGATGTCCACTTGACAGGTGAAATTGAGTGTTTGGCCCCCTCTGCTCTGCGTCGCAGCGAGTCTGCTACTTCGTCGGGCGGTACGGATGTGGGAGGTATGGTGCGAAGCGTGGGGTGACCAATGTGGATTAATGATGGAGTCTGCAGCAGTGGTTGGTTGCAGATGGGGACGCAAGGTTGATGTGGCCAGGCCGCTTCCTACCCTCCCTTACAGAACGGGCACGGGTGAGGAGTCACTGGGCTGGTTGGGGTTCGACACCTAGAAGTGGTGATCAAAAGCAAAATATTCTACATGCATTATACAATCACGAAAAGCAGGAATAAATAGGTGGTGATGAGAACACGACTGGATAGAGACGCGCTATTCAGTAAATGAAAACAAAGGGGGGATTGATGATGGGAGGCGACCAAAAAGATATTGGCCTAGCTCCTGGAGTCGAGCATGGCAATGACAGCCTCGACTTCTCGGCGGCGTTGCGATAGCCTGGAGGAGCTCCAAAGCTCACTAGCGGCAAGCCATAGTAGTAGTTTCCCCACGGATCCCTGTCGCAAACCTGGAACCTCGAGTTCAGCTACTGGGAGGAAGCTGCTACTCTGCTCGCCGTATGAGGGAAGCTTGAGACTGGCAAGCAAGCAAGCAAGCATCAAGGCACCGGAATGGGGAACCGTCAGCGCCGTCTCGAAGCGTAACACTAGCACACGTAGCGGGCGTGGGACTGAAAGAGCTGTGTTTCTTCTTGCTCAAAAGCTGTGACAAACGCCAATGACAAGCATCTAGCCGAAACAATGCGAGCACTGCAATTGGCCAAGACTTCCAAGAGTCACTAAAACGCCCGCCCGCCAGAGGCGAACTAGAATTATTAGCCGGACCTTCTGGGATTGGATCGGCAAACACTGAAGAAAAAGAAAGCTGTTGCTGCACCACCACACTTCCTGGTGGCCCCCCGCCGCTAAGTAATCGCACTGCACTCAATGGTTGGCGCATCGCTGACTCTTGGGTTGCCATTCTGGTCCATTCCGGGCGGACCGTTGCATTGCTGGACGAATCAAGTAGTTGGAGCCAGCACCGTGGAGAATCCCAGCTTTGGGCGTATGTAAAGAGCGAGGAGCCAACAACAAGGGGCGAAGCTCAATGAGAAGAAAAAAGTAATATGCCACTCGAACCGTCTCGCACCAGAACCCATTTCTTTTGTCGGCGCATGTCGATCCCTGTGGTCTGACAAAAGAAGAGATTAAATCAGTGAGACCAGACTTGTCTTGTTCCACATCCGAACTTTTTTTGTCTGCGGACGAAAGGCGGGACGGGGGCGGAGTGGAACTCCGAGAACGAAAGTCCCGTCCATCGAGGAGGAGTGTGAGGTTCGAGACGGATGATGCACCTTGAGGTCACAGGCCCGAATTCTGCATTGGAATTGCGGACCTCAGAGGAATCCCCCGTCCCAGCGGTGATGGGGATGTTCTCTCGGCATTGAAATGGATTCCACGGGAACCCTCACGCTTCACGCTTCACGCTCTTACTGCTGTCGGTTTGACCTTTCTGATCTGGATTATGATCATCATCGCCCAAAGGTTCGCATACACTCTCGATCTGTCTCCAATCCAGCGAGCCTCCATAGTCTACGAAATACACCCTTACAACATACCTCAATCTGGGAGGATTGATTGACTTGTGTGCAATGAGCCAAGGACCCCTGCCTCAGATATGTTTCGATTGACTTGGACCCTTCGATTCTCATTTCCACCAGTCCGGCCAAATATCATGACGGCGTCTGAGCACTGCTGCTTATCCTCCAATGTTGCGCTAGCCACGACGACGGTTGAGAAGATGCGCTCATCCGCCAGACGCGATGCTCAATCCGCGCTACGCGAATTGAGTTGGACAGCAATCCATGAGATGACGCGGAGCACTGTCGGTTCTTATCTAATCTTATCACTCGTATCGATAACCCGATTGTTCGTTGTTTATTGCCCCTCGATCGAGGCTGAAGCAACGCGAAGATGATCGAATCTCGCAGAAAGCTAAGTTGGCGCTGACGGATCAAGACCGCGACCAGTACTTCACAACGTTCGTAGCACCCACGTCTGCCTCGAGTGGGCAAGAAAAGCATATTTCAGGATTGCCTTTTGTATGAAGATCTTGTAGCTATCTTATTCAAGCCCGTACTCCAACCATTGTCTCCCTTGCTGTCAGCATTGCCGCGTTCGTTCTCCCGCATCCCTTCGCGCCTCTAGTTTTCCACCATCCTTCACCCTCCAGGATGGCTGGCCAGTCACCTGAGCTCAAATGGTCAGGGACGTTCGCCGTCGAGACATTGCTGAAAGGCCCGACAGGCGACAAGATAAATTTGCCGTCTTCAGCTCTAGAGCAGCTCTTGAATGCCAGCACCAGCGCCAGCGCCGCCTCTGTCGCAGCACCGACCCAGCCGTCCACATTTTCCAGCTTCTCAAGGCCCTCCGGCTTCGACAGCTTCGAACGGAACGCCCAGCAGCTGCCTTACCCATTGATGTTCCGACTAGTCAACGAGGGCAACGGGAAAGCAGTATATGCCGGTGTGCGAGAGTTCTCGGCAGATGAAGGTCGGGTCCTATTGAGTCCATTTCTCTTGCGATCTCTGGGCTTGCCTCCGGACCCACATGCCGCATACAACGAAGCGATAGCAGACTCCGTCGAGCCAGCGCAACCGCGAATAAAAGTCACCGCACACCAGCTGCCTAAGGGGCACTACGTCGGGCTGTCTCCCAAGCACGATTACGCCCGCTACGACCCGGCGGTCCTCGAACCATTGCTCGAGCGAGAACTGCGCCAGGGGTACACAACCCTTTCGACGGGTACCACGCTTTGCGTCCGAGGCGGCCTGAAAGAGGAGTACGAGTTCTTGGTCGACAGCGTGAAGCCCGAAGGAGATGGGATCTGCGTCATCGACACCGACCTGGAGCTTGACCTGTTGCGCGTTCCGACAGCCACGGACCAGGGCGTTCTCGCCCCAGGCGAGGGAGAAGAGAGATGGAGACAGAAGAATCGGGAGACACCCGCCGACACAACAGATAAGAGCTCTCCAGGGGGTGAGATCGGCATGTGGAAGGCCGTCGAGGGCCAGGTCCAGCACCATGAGTATGTGGACTACGAGTTGATGTCTTGGGACAAGTCTCGGGGGATCGCAATCGAAGTCACACACCCTGACGACGGCGACTCGAATGCGGAGTTCTTCCTTGACATATTTGTCAGCCCGAAGTCTCCACGTCTTCGCGAGCGTCCAAGGGAGACCCAGCACTGGGCCAGCTGGATGGACCCTCATACGCCTCGCCACGCCATGAGGCTCGAGATCCCGTCCTCTGCGTTCGCCAACGATGACGTGGAGAGCCTGATGATTGCCATCTACGGCTTCCGCGATGAGAGGCTCAACTCGGTCGGCACAAGGCCCCGCAAGTTCATCCTGCGCGTCAAGCCCCTGGAAGCGAATGCGAACAGCACGAACGGAGCAGCACAAGCAGACGCACCACCCGCAGACGCAGCCGATAAGCAGAAGTGCAGTAACTGCGGGCAGTGGATCGCCAAGCAAAACTACGTGCTGCACACCCTGCGCTGCGCGCGCAACAAGAAATGTCCCGTCTGTGGCTTCGTGGCTGCGGCCGACGAGCTCCGTGAACACTGGCACTGCTCGAGCTGCAGCGACGGCGAGTCTGAGAGCTTCGGCGACAGCCTGGTCGCCAAGCAGAAACACGATAGCCGGTTTCACCCCGCCCAACCTTTCCAGTGCACGTGCTCCGACATATTAGAATTCGGGTCTGTTCGGGCACTGGCAAGCCACCGTGTGACGGACTGCCCGGAGAAGATTGTTCTTTGCCGTTTCTGCCATCTCGAAGTGCCGCAGGAAGGCGACGCCACGGATCCGTCCAGCATCGCGGAGGCGGCGTACACAGGCCTCACAGCTCATGAGAGGGCCGACGGCGCGAGAACTGCCGACTGCGACCTCTGCGGCGCCACGGTCCGTCTACGCGACATGGCATCACACTTACGACATCACGATCTGAACAAGAAAGGGCGGCCCAACCCCGTCCTCTGCCGCAATGCGCTGTGCGGCCGCACCCTGCACGGCGTCGGACCGCGAGGCAAGATCCTCGGGCCTGGGCAAAGCCCGAGCGGCAACAGCAACAACGACCTCGGCCTATGCGCGACCTGCTACGGGCCCTTGTACGTGTCCATGCACGACCCGGAGGGCAAGGCGCTCCGGCGCCGCGTCGAACGCAGGTACCTGACGCAGCTGATCAGCGGGTGCGGCAAGGCCTGGTGCGCGAACGAGTGGTGCCGGACGGGGCGGGCCAACACGGGCCGCGAGGTCCTGGGAACCACCACGTCGGCCGCGCTGCCGCTGATCAGGGCGGCGGTCACGCCGGAGGCCATCCGCGGCGACCGCGACCGCGGGGTGAAGGACTTGCGCTTCTGCGTGGACGAGGCCGGGCAGCGGGGACTCATCTTGGCGGAGATGCTGGCCGCGGAGGGGGTTTGGGGCTTGGAGTGGTGCGTCGCTGCGTGTGAGGCGGAGGGGGGCGATAGGGACCGGGCTAGGGAGTGGTTGCAGAACTGGGCGCCGAACAGGTATGAGTAGGGAACTAGGCCACTAACCTACACCTAAGGTAGGTACCTACCACATGTGCCTGCTTTTCTCTGGCTAAGGTATTTGGGGACTTTGACTACATTTCACAACGTAACACACCCTTCGCTCGTATAGAGCTGTTGTAGCTGGCCATTACTGTGGCTTATTATCTGTTGATTGTCACCTTTTAGACTATGATACCCAACCACTGCTGCAGTCCATAGATCAAATAAATCCACATCATACTTGACTCGATAGAGACACCATAATGCGGTGCCGGACAGGACGAGCAACCTGCACGACGTCCCCGTCGTTTTCTGGAGCCATGACACGACGCCTCCTCATGTCGTGACACGGCCACGCAACCAACGAAGCATACGGTATGCAAATGGTAACTGCGGGGAAACGGGATGTAGATACGACTCTGTCGCGAAAATGAGAGAGGGATTTGATTTGCTGCTGTTTCTCTCAACTATCTACCACCTAACCCAGAATGACCCAAAGCGTTTGCGGAGGCTTGTCTGTCACGTAATGAATGAATGCCAGAAGAACCTAGAATGAGTGTTTCTGCAAGCGAGCTAGGCACCTCGTTCCTCCCCCCACCTTTCTCGGTCTCCCTTCTCTCCCTCCCCTCTTCTCTCTCCCTGGGTTCATTCCCCTAAGACTAGGTTGTACATGGTAGCTGCCCTCACTCTCCTGCCACCTTTGTCCGTCAACCAGCGCAGATCCTGCGCAGCATGGTCCTTGTCTTTGCTGCCGCGCTGGACTGTGAGAACAGCGATGGTTGGCGTCGGATCGATGCTTCTTAGTGAGTCTACGTGGGTTTGCAGGTAGGTAGAGGTGATTCATGGCCGCAGCAGTTAGCAGTGATGGTTGAAGATGTGGGTAAGCATTGACGTCCGTCCTGTCACTTACGCAGCATGTGCAGCCGGCGCAGCCGGTGCAAGAGCAAGTAGCACAACCGCAGTCGGCGCCGCCCATTTTGGCTTGGTAGATGTTTTGGTGGTGGTGGGTTGTGGGTGGTGTTGTTGTTGCTTGGTTGTGCTTGGATGTGTGTGTGATCTGAGCTTGAGCTGACTTGTCGATGGGTTTTGTGAGAGCTTGTGGTGAGAAAGGGAAGAGAAAGTAGACGAGGTGGAGAGGAGGGGTAACGGTCGTTTTTATACACAGAATCTTAGGCCCTAGCTTCCGTCGGGTCCCTTCCTGCCTGGGTGCCTACCTGCCTGAGGTGCTGATAAACTTGTCACGTCACCTGTGACCTGCCTGCCTGCTTCCTTCCTTCTCAGATACAGCACCTACCGGCCGGAAGGCCCAAAGGTGGGAAGGTCCGTAACGTATCTTGCCTGCGTGGGGGAAAGAGGAAGGGAGGGTGGGTGGCCACGGGATGCAGGAGGAAGGAAGGAGCTCCATGCAGTTTACAGTCCACCATGCCTCCCTCCTTCCCGTCGAGACACGCACACACGCGCACTAAGCACGTAGTATCACATCTCCTTTCCTGGATCGGATGGAGTCCTGGTGAAGCCTCGCCTCGTGGAAGTGCGGGGTGGCCAAGTTACATAGGGTAATCCGAGAGAGCCAGTCAACGGGGAAAGCAACAAATATTGGGAAGAGTACAGATGGGAGGGGCATATCAAGATAAGCGCGGGAGGCGGCCGCCGATTATGGACAAACAAGCTGACAGAGATTGATGACGGAGCGAAGTCGGAGCGAAAGCAGACGGAGGGGGGGAAGGCAGTGGCAAGCGAGGGGCGGTGAGGGGTGTCGAAAATCGGGGAACGAACAGATATCTGGTAGGGGCAAGGAGATAGAGGGGGGTAATGGGCACGAGAGGGAAGGGGAGGAGGGGGAGGAGGGAGAGGAGGGGAGGGTGCATCGTCCTCACTCGTCTACCACACCATCAAGAGTGCTGCACAAAGCACCAGTCCAGTACGAATCCGGGCACCGAGGACGCCCTCCAGCGCATTGTCCGAGGAGCTTAGTGCGGGATGGAAGTCAGCATCTCCGCCCCAGGCCCCCCGCGTCGTTGGAGTCGTGGAGCCATGTGAGTTGCTCCTTCTCGCAGCCATCACGTAACAAGTGTCCAAGAAGGGCAGACCGCTGGTGGGTGGAGGGAGGAGACTAGAGAGGACCGACTGATTGTGATGGGATGGTCTTCTTGGGCGTGTGGGGGCCAGCCAGTGAGGAGGAGTTGGGCAACCATGCCATGCGGTGGCCCCAAGGATAGGTGGGCAAAACAGTACGACAGAGAGGACAGACGGACGGGATGGCAAGGACAGGAAGGAGACGGGCAGAGATGGCAACACTGTGTTCCTTGGTGTCACTTGTTTCCCCGCCTTGAGTAGCGGCACACAAAGCATGAGGTAGTGTCCGCGTTGGGAGCAAACAAGTGAAAGTGACAGAGATCTCAGTGGAACAGGAGGGACAAGACGAGCAGACAGCCGGACAGACACAGAGAGGGCGAGCCACCATCCGCCCGCCGATGACATTCGTCCCCATTCTACACTCCAGGCGCCAATGAGGCGAGGGGCGTTCTGACCCCCCTCCCTTCTCACGCTCTGTTCCAATCTTTCCCTCCTCCCCTCCCCTCCCCCCTGGCCAAGATGGGCCAATCCCCAGTCGAGTACGCTGGGTTACGCTGGGTAATATACACCTTGATGGCCAGCAGGAGCACCACCAAACTGGGGCTGACAGATGGGCGCCGAGAACTGCAGAAACGGCGTAAAAAGAAAAACCAAAAAAATTGTAATAAAATAAAATACAATTGCTCTTTCAATAATATGGTTTTCTTTCATTAAGTTGCACGACAAACTCGGCCGGTGCTGCTGTGTTGGCATAGTCTTTCGCTATGTCGTGGCACACTTGGCTGTCTGGTTGAGGTTTATTGCGTTGCAATTACACGGCAGCCGACCAACGAGAGACACGCCAAGGAACTAGGGCCCCTAACAGAAATATAGAGGTATTAATACTGTGTTTGTTAGTGCAGGCGTTTTGACGTCGAACAATCGACTCGACCCGACCGAGATGGGCCCTGATTTGATCGGACTGATTGGTCTGTGATAAGACAAAAAGCACCATCGAGAACGATGGACACCCGGATTCCCTCATGTTCGACGTCATTGGTCCGAAGGCATTCTCGTTGCGCATTAGAGGCTGTAAGGAGGAGAAAGTCGCTGACACCAGATGCATCACCAGCTGTATGACAGGCACTCTTTTTTTTTTTCTCATGTAAGCAAGGTGTACTTTCTAGCCACGCTTGCCTCAATCGATGGCTTCCGTCGTCGCGCATGATTTTATGATTTTGTTGAGGGGGGGAGGGGGGGTGTGATGGGATTGCATAGGACTTTGTGAAGACAAAGACCCCTGTCCACTCTTTGAACCATATACACGACAATGGAGCTCATCATCCGCTCTGGAAGATCTTTATTTGAAGGAGGTGGTAAGTAAGGAAGGTACCTAGGTACCTTAGACACCAAAATCACGTCCCCCCATCTCATTGTGCCGCAGACGTCAGGAGGCTCAGCAAGCCCGACCCGTTCTTCTTCCGCTGAGAAACCGTTCGTTTGATCCCATCCTGGATGCACGGTGGAAACTAGAGCGAGAACTCCCGCCTCAACTCCATCATCTGCGGCCTCCTGACGAGCTCGTCGCATATGTCGTGGAAAAAAGCATCATGCACGAAGCCGTTCCCAGAGAGGATCTCGACCCAGAGCTGCGACCCCCAGTTGTGCCACTGCGACTTGGCCGCCTCCACTTCTCGCTAGGCGCACATGAAATCCAGCCGCGCTTCTGGTAGTTCCTGCTGCTGCTGTTGTTGATGTTGTTGTTGCTGCACCGTGCCGGATGACGACGACGACGACGACGCCGCTGTCAAACAACACCCGTGGTCGCGCTCGCGGCAGAAGTCGTAGCGCACCAGCGCTTTATAGAGCGCCTCGCCGGCGTTGAAGAACATGCTGCGCGCGTTGATGAACGCAAGCGTCTCCAGGGGCACGTCCTCGGGCCGTACTGCCTCGCAACTAGCACCGCCGTTCACGTAGCCATCCCACTTGCTACAATCACTCACCTCAGCCGCCGCGGTGGTACTGAAGCGCGACAGATCCCGAGCATAGACATGATACTCCACCTTATGGCTACACCTATGTCCGCGGGCGAGTGCCTCCGCGTTCTGGTCGTGGTTCCGGGGGCACTGGACGACCTTCTCGGTGAGCACGCAGCAGGGATGCCAGGGGCAGCGCTTGCTGGACGGCACGGGCTTGGCGGCGTGCTTCTGCGCGAGGCACTGGTCCACGGGGCATCTCAGGGGCTTCGCGTACGGGTTGGCGATGGCCTTGCCGGCTGCTTTGCTGTTGCTGCTGCTGCTGCTGATGCTGATGGCGGTGCTCGAATTAGTCTTCATCAGAGGCCTTCGGTCGCATGGGAGGCTGTGTGTGAAGATCGTGTAGTGCACCATGTTTGCTGTTTTTGCTGGCTGGCTGTGCCTCTTTCCTGCTCGAAAGAAAGATCAGCCGCCGTGAGTGAGCTAACACAGAATAGGAGAGTACGGATGGATGGATGGGTGGATGGAAGGAAGTAAGAGGGGGTTATGAACAGATACACTGTACCGTTGCTTGTTTTCGACCAGGGGAACACTCTCCACTACCATCAAGGACCAGAGGTTGTTGTCCAACAGTAGAAACTGGTAGTTTGGGTCTTGAGAAGAATTCGGGTATCTTTTTGAATGGGGTTTGAAGAGGGAACGGTCATGACAAGTGACTGTCCATAGTGGCTGCAGTGTTATTTTATGTCCACGACGTGATTGTGACCCTAGAACAAAGCCTTATCCAGAAACCCAACAATCGCATTTCGGCAAAGAATGTTGCCACTCCAAACAGACGTGATCACGGTCGGCAAAGGGTCGCCATTGGCGTTCTTTGTTCCGGTGAAGCCCGTTTCTTCGATACTGACGACTAAGAGAGGGCCTCTTATCATTGTTGCGATAGATAGAACATATCGTGTCAGGGTACTCATTGAGACCACAAAAGTAAAGAGCGCCAAAGATTGGTGACAGGACATGGCTAGGGGTCCCACACTCTCTTGGCGCCGTTAAAGTTAAATTGTCCTTCCTTTACTCAGGAGGGTAAATAGAATGGAAATAGGGTATCTTCGAGAAACAGGAGGAAGGAAGACATAAATGCTTGAACAAGCGGAAAGGGAGCAAAACCAAGTTTGGAGAAAGAGAAGAAAGAAAGGAATATCACCATCACCATTCACCACTATTTCATGCCGTCATCCGACAAGCGAGCACCCTGAACTCGGCCTTGCACATCGAAGCGTTCGCCCTCCTCAGCCACGCCACGAACGAGAACACGTGCGATTTCACCAGCCACTCGTCGTCGTCGTCCGCCCTCACCTCGTAGTACGTCCTGTCGACGCCGTGGAACGCCTCGCGTGCCCCGCTGGTGGCCCTCGCCAGCGCCGGCCTCCCGCCGGCGTCGAGGCGGGGCTGTATGGAGTAGTCCATGACGTAGAACCCGCGCGCCTCGGGGAAGTGGGCCGGCATCCACTTGGGCCCCAGCAGCTGCTTGTGCAGGGTCTCGGGCGGGATGCCAAGCCGGACGCGGGCGCGGCGGCGGCGGCGGCTGCGGCCGGCGTCTCCTGTCTCGTTGGTGTTTTGGTTGTCGGCATTTGCATTTTGATCCCCGTCCCCGTTGTCGTTGTCGTTGTCGTTGTCGTCATCTTCATCACCTTCATCCACACTACGCTCGCTGCCCCCATGCACGTAGTCCGCGAAACGACAGTCCCACTCGAGGTCGTATTCGAGCGCGACGCGCTCCAGGACCCGCAGGCTGCTGACGCCGTACCCGTCGCCGAACCAAGGGTTGTTTTGCGAGAGCCACCGCTGCTTGAGGACGTGCTTCCACTCGCGGAACTGCAGACACACCAGGTCGTGCTTGATGTTCAACCGGAGCCGGTGGCAATCCCCCGATTTCAGCTGGTGCCAGTCCTGCGCGCTGAACAAGCGCCAGGCGCCGGAGTACGTGCTGAGCTCGCCGTCGAAGCGGTCCTGATCCAGGCTGGAGCCGGCGGAGGCGGACCCTTCTGCGGCGGCGGAAGAGCCTGGCGACGACGGCGGCGACAACGACGGCGACGACAGCGGCGGCGGCATAAACCGCCTTATGGCAATTGGGCGCGTGGCCGGCCAGCGCGTGCCGTGGCGCGCCCTCTCGACGGCCTCGTAGGACTCGACGCACGCCATGCTGAGGCTGTGGGTCGCGACGTACGCGGACGGGTTGCCGACCAGCCAGCTGCCGCCGAACGGGGCCGCGAGCTTGAACTGCCGCGAGCTCCCGCCGACTATGCCGAGCCGCGGGGGGCCGCCGTCGTCGCCCCTTTGGAACGACTGCTCCGCCCTCGGCAGGTCGGTGTTGTAGAGGCTGAAGAAGTGCACGCCGGGTTGGCGGACGGCCTCTTCCCAGATTTGGCGGCGCAGCTCCGAGGGGAGCCGCGCGAAGGGCAGGAATTGAGTGTGAGGAGGAGGAGGGGGGGATGGGGAAGAAGGTAACGGAGAAGAAGGTAACGATGGATATGGAAATGAAGATGGAGATGGAGATGGACGGCCATCGTCGTCGTCGTCGACCCGATCCACATTTAGATCAAGTTCCGATGGATATGATGGAAGGATGTCGGTGTCCATCTCAGATGAAGATCCGTCGTCTTCTCTAGATATGAAGAGGGTGGGGTTGGTACCGAACATTGGCAGAGCCAGCTTTTTGCGATGAGGAATGAGCAAATACGTTGTGCAATTGATTCTAATTCGAATTAACCTTGCGTCTTTCGAATTTCCCGACGTGGAATCCCTACTGTAGGTACACTTTCTGGCTGGAATGTGGCTGATAGAGAGTTGGGCAAAACGAGGGAGAAAAGTTGAAACGAGGATCAGCGAACGACACATTATGTAGGTCTCGTGACCTAGCCTGACCTCCATTCCTTGCAGACGACCAGACACCAACACAATCAACATCCTCCCGCCTTTTCCTGCCCCTCCGGATTTTTGTTTATCCTTTTTTTCAGCTCCCTCCAAAGACATACCTAGTACCTACCAAAACCGACCGGAATCTTGGAATCAACAGAGCCCGTATTAGGACACAGGATCGGGATTAGTGGGGAATCTGTGGGGGACTTCCCGGCGCATCGGCGCCCCGGACTGTGATGCGTCGCTCCGGCGTCTCCATGCCATGGCCCTACGATTTGGCCGCCTGCGATAGAACACGGAGTTGATCTTTCTCAAGACGGCGTCTTCCGCCCTCTCGGTCTGTCGTCCCGAACCCTGCTTAAAAAGGGGCGCCACGCCCCTGAGCAGGCCCACCTGACGAGTGATGCCATTCATCGACTACAATTCGACGAACTCCCCCTTTCCCCCCCCCTTGTTATCCTCGTTTCCCTCCCTGATTCTCCCTTAAATCTCCAACGAAAATGATGCGCAGTATCTACACCCAGTTCTGGCCTCCGAAGCCCAGGTTCACCGACGCCGACGTCCCAGCGCAGACTGGCAAGGTGTTCATGGTCACGGGTGGAAACGCTGGTGTCGGCTTTGAGCTGTGCAGGTTGCTGTACGGCACTGGAGCTACTGTGTATATGGCGGCCCGCAACAAGGTAAGGTAACAACAAGACGGACTAGTCAAGATTATCAAGGATGGAAACAATGTCCCGGCAGAGGCTTTTTTTTGTCTAATCAAACCGGCCCCGTGAGCAGGACAAAGCAGAAGCCGCTATCAAGACCATCATCGCGGAGGCTACCGGGCCGGCCGCTCCCAAGTCCAGCGGAGGTGCTCTGAAATTCTTGCATCTCGACTTGGCGGACCTCTCATTGGTGCGAAAGGCTGCCAAGGTCTTCGCCGAAGCCGAAACCCAGCTAGACGTGCTCTACCTGAACGCGGGAATGGGCGGTAACTCGCTGGCCCACGGCGCCAGGACGCCGCAGGGGCTTGAGATGTTCATGTTCGTGCACTGCCTAGCCCACCTGCTCCTCGCGCAGCTCCTGCATTCCCAGCTCAGACGCGCGTCGTCCCCCGGATCGCCGTCCCGCGTTGTCTGGACGTCGAGCGGATTGACAGAGATGGGGTCGCCACCTGGCGGAGTCGACTTCGACTTGCTTGGCGGCAACATCGGCATCAACAACAAGGATGCGCCGTCGCCTCCTCCATCATCCTCCGTCGAGAAGAAGGGGGACAGCATCACCGCTTACTCGGCATCCAAGGCCGGGAACTGGTTCCTCGCGTACGAGATGGCCCGGCGCTGGAGCGGCGACGGCATCCTGGCCGTGTGCCAAACCCCCGGCAACCTGAAGACTGCGAGCTACGAGGGGACCGGCCGCGTCCTGATGGCCATCCTCAACCTCCTCGTGCTGCAGCACCCGCGCTACGGCGCTTACACCGGCCTGTTTGCAGGCCTTTCTCCTGAGGTCACGATGCAGAACAACGGGTGTTACATATATCCCTGGGGTCGCATCGTCGATTGGGATAGGGACGTGCCGCACAGGCGCGATATCGTGGAGGCGATGAGGTCGGAGGAGGAGGGAGGGAAGGGCGGCGCGAGGAGGCTTTGGGAGTGGTGTGAGGCTAATTTTGATGAGGCGAGCACGTGATGGTAGGTAGTGATGATGAGCGATGAGTGATGATCCTGAACTGCGGTCGACTCACTGTACCTGGCTACCTGGTACCTGCCTAGCAGGCACACCCAGTTGGGGGCAATTGACGTCTAATCGACAGTATTTCTGTACTTATGTAAATATTGAGCGGCGAGTACCCATGTTGTTTTATTTGGTCACATTTGCCTTCGAACTCCAAGCTCCCATGCAACTCTCGACGGCATCACCACAGCCGCCCAGTTATCATCAGGAAATGATAACTTAGCAGTCCAACCATTCAAGTCGAATGTTCCTCAACTTTGGACCTCTCAAATGCCCACTTCGCATTCGACTCGGGGTCTCCCTGGTTACATAGGTAGGTACTAGTCACAGAGCCTGATGCCCCCTATCGGCACGTCAGACATAAGGCGGTCTGGAACGAGGGCAAGGAACTCATCAGCAAACATCGCAATCGACATCAACGACCATCCACTAATAATTCTTCTGAAATTATAAAGGGGTGGAGAGGGAAGGGGAGGGACATCATCATCATCATCAAAACACGCACGACCTACCTCATCAAATTCCTCACAGCCACGATGCCCGCCGCGCCAACAGCGTACAAGCCCAACAGTTTCCCCCACCCCTCGTTGCCGTACTGCGTCTGCCCCACGGACAGCGCGACGAGGTCGTACACGAGACACCCGCCGAATACCCAGTCGCTGCAGCAGGCCAGCGCGCCGAACCCGACGCACGTGAGCAACCTCGCGCTGACGGACGGGTGTCCCGCGACCTGGTGGTTGAAGTACGCCACGGACCCGTTGTGCAGCAGGTCGAGCACGCCGATGCCCGCGAAGGTCTTTACTACCACGTGCGTGAGGGTCGAGTCGAGCGAGGACGTGTCCATTGCGGGCAGGCGACCGCTGCCGAAGACGAAGTAGAGCTGCGCCAGGGTGTTGACGACCACGAAGACGTTGGCGGTTTTCAGGTCGGATTGGTTCCAGAAGATCATCCAGGCTGGGTGGGACGACGGAAAGAATCGAAAGATCTGGTTAGTTATTACACGAGCACTGACGCTCTGCTCGTTGGTGTGCTTTCCCCTATGTATGTGGCAGATGAAGTACTCACAAGCAATGCAAAAGTTCCCCAGTGCGTAATAAGGGGCATAATCCACCACCAAGGCGAGGCCGTGATTACCATCACCCTCACGTCCGCCGCCATCTGCGTCGGCGGCGTGGGCTCCTCGCCTCACCCTAGTAGCAAGCACTACTACCACTGGTCTCAGCAGCAGCATCAGAGGTCTTATTAGTGGAAGAAGGCCTGGTCCGCACCAGACGCCAGAGCCACGCGAGCTGGATCAACTGCTGCGGGAAGAAGAAGGCGCCGATGAACCAGGGCTGCGGGGAGAAGAAGGACAGGTTCGCGTCGTGCACATCCTTCATGTTGGGCGAGCTCAGCATGCCGTACTGCTGCGCCGCGAAGTCGACGACGAAGCTAACGGGGGCCAGCCAGCGGGCTGTGGAGTGTGAGATTCCCATTTTGGGTGAGTACTTGATGATGGCTACTGGGAGGTAGGTATCTAGGTAGATATGAGTTGACCTATTTTGCTGATTGATGACTACCTAGATAGGTCGTATAAAACCAGTGATGGAAATGAAAAGGAGATCTCATGGGCGGTACACAATGACATGAGAGAGGAGGGGATGGGTTTTATCTCATGCTGTTTCTTCTCGGACTAGCCATTTTCTGACGGTGTCTGCCCCGGCATCTCATGGATACCGTTGACCGAGTGGTGATGTCACGACGTTAGTCTGATCTGGGGTGATTGGGGAAGGGCGCTAGCGCCATCGAGGCCCGAGCCGCAGAATTCCAACTGGACGCACACCATAATAGTATCTTTGTGCAACGTGTACTGAGTAGAGCGCACACCTCCAGAGAGTCGGGTCTGATATTCATAACGTTCTCTGACGTCGCATGTTAGTAGTACGTACAAATGATGCCGAGATCATGAGAAACAGTCACAACTGTCGCACAGAGCCATACCACGACGGACTTCATCTTCTGTCTCTGCTCTTCACAGGGGGAGATAAAAGCTCGGTGCAGTCAGACCATTGGAACTCTCCGGCCGACGAAGCGTCTTGCTCGTAGCTGGTGTTGAGATGGAACGGCCCCAATGGTCATTCTCGGGATATTATAGCGAGTGACAGCACAATCCAATAAATAATATATGAGCGGCCCCCACGCCCACGAGTCGCACTTGGCTCTCAAACAGGATGATACAGCCCCGGCAACTGGACCGAATCTGCACTAGAGTTATTGTGCTCCCTAATTGCGGTGCGAAATTGAGAACCTGCGCCGAGCAGTGTGCAGACAATCTACCACCCCTTCCCCCTTGTGCCCTCTCTCACATGGCCTCGACCCTGTTGGTCCTCGCGCGATCCTACCCACCTTTAAAACGACTGAGACACGTGGATGAGCATGTATGTATAAGAGTGTAGGCTAAGGACAAAATGTCGACATACTGGGATGATCTTTCCTGATAATATCTGGGGCTTTAAATCTGAACAGAGTTGCTTGCGTGATAGTAAGGAGCTCCCTCCTGGTTGGCGAGAATGCCAGGAGACCGGTAATCGCAAACGGTGGCGTTTCGGGGTTCTTTTCTATTATATATTGGCCCTATATAGGATCGAGTGGGTTATCTCGAATGTCTCACCATCCAATTCTGAACCCGTCGTGCATCTACGTTCAGCCATGATCACCCAGGGGCACAAAGGTTGCAAAGTTCGCATGATAATGGCGCCAACGGCAACGTGGGTGTTGGGTTATCAGTCCCAGCTGAGCGGCGAGCAGGCTCTGAAAGATAGTATCGGTCAAGTACCTGCGTTCAACTGTGGTCCGTGGCTGCGTTCCTGAGGAGACACTGACCTAGGCACCGCTGATAGATACGAGAGCGAACCCAGGCCCCCAGCTGCGGCCTGACTCGGTCACCGAGGCCGAGAGCTGAGCCTGGGCAATATGGGCAAGGCATTCCCGACTCGTTTGAATGAGAATGTGAATCCTCAGCTCCGTTCGTGAGCTGGTCTGTAGTGACTACGATGTCTGCTGCATTAGGAGGATATCGTTTCTAGAGACCCAACGAAGGCCAACCTACGGAGCAAGGGGCGAAATGTGGACGAAAAGGAGTTGATATGGAGGTAGAACCTCTAGATGGGAAATTGGTGAGTATTGCATCGTTCGCTTAAGGTCAACTGTGGGTGGGTAGGATACACACGGCAGTCATCTGCATCCCTAGACAAGAATACTCACACTTCCGTAGCTCAGCCGAAGCAGCCCCAATTTCTACATTAGGAAGGTGGCCAAGAGAAACTGAAGAGAGAGACAGGCCCCCGAATTGGGTAAATAGGGGCTATGAGGGATCATGAAGCACAATTCCAGGGCAACTTCAATAACTGCTCAGCTGTCCACCGGTCCGAGAAACTCGTCTGGGCACTGCACCATTCATTGCTCTTCACCAACGGGAGAAGAGAGATTGCTTTCGAAAATTACATAAATGGTGCCTGGTCTCTCTTCCCGGCAAAAGAGCGAGACCTCCTCTCCCTTCAGTAGTAGACACTGAACAGCCAACCCCTGACAGGCCTGAGTTTCGTGCAGAACCAGTGATTTGCTGCACCTCGCAGCGGTTTCGTCCCGGGCAGCACAAGATCATTTCATCCATATAATCTACAGGCCGCGTTCTTTGCTTGGGGAATCCTTTGCGGGAACGAGTTGCGGGCTTTCTCTCACCTCCTTCTCCCCGCAGCTCGGATCGAGCCACCCTTTCCGCCAAATTGAGGCAATATAATCCTCGGCTTCCCGTTCGCGGAACCAAAACAGCCACTTACGATGATGATCCCCGCTCCCGCCCGCTCCGCCGCCGGGTTCCTCCCCTTCTTCCTAAAACTTTTGTCTTTCCAGGGCTTAGCGCTCGCCATAGACATCACGATCTCGGGGTCACACAACGGCGAGGCCGTGTCCAATCTCACACTGGTGCCGAAACCCCCCTCCCGGGGCCGGACTCCCGGAAACGGCAGCACCAGCGACCCATTCCAGAGAGGCAGGTCGAAAAAGACGCCGCCGGTCAGCTACAGCGGCAACTGGTGCGGCGCCTCGCAGCATACCAACTCGTCGGACCTTTTGAGGACCGTCTCGGGGTTCTGGAACGTCCCCGTGCTGCACATCCGGCCGGACACGGACACGCCTCAATTCGTGGCCGCCTGGGTGGGCATGGACGGCGCCAGCTGCCAGGACAGGCTGATACAGGCCGGGACCACGACCGAGATCCAGGCGGACGGGACGCAGACCGCTAGTGCGTGGTTCGAGTGGCTACCAGATGCTGCCTTCGCCATTCCCAATATGCCAGGTAATTACAGAGAACGCTGCATCCGACGCCCCTCCCACGCGCCTTGAACGACGGTGCTATAGATAGCTAGCTGCCTATTTAGTAACAGAAAGCAAGAGACTGACTGACTGTATCCCCGGCTACTGCCATTTGGTCTTCACAGTCGCACCTAACCAGATCATGGGCGTCCACATCACAGCGTACTCGCACCAGAACGTAACAATGTAAGCAGAAAACACCAACATCTAGCAGGCAGCCGACCACCACCTCCGATCCTCCAAACCAAAGCAAATCCAGTCCCTCCCTCCTAAGATGAGCACCAGCCAGTTATCTGCCTAGTTCACTAACAAAATGCCACCCATCTCTTTCTTTCTCTCCTCTCCTTTTTTATTCGCACACACAACAAAAAACAGACTAGTCAGAAACGCCGACGAAGACTTCACCATCCAGATCAACCTCCTCTACGGCGCCCCCCTGTGTCGCGTCGACGCCGAGTGGATCGTGGAGAACTTCCACACCAACTTCGGGCAGACGCCCTTCGCCCGCTTCGAGGACGTCTGGTTCCAGGGGTGCGAGGCCGAGACCGCCGGCGGGAGGGTCATAGACGTCGGGGACGCCACGATGGTGTACCTTGCGAACGGCGGGGGCGGGTCGGGCGGCGGGCCGAGCTGCTGGGCTTGGCCGTGGAGTGAGGATAGTGGGGTGTTTTGGGCTCAGTCTTCGTAGGAGAGAGGTTAGATATGTACCCACCTAGGTAGGATCGCGGGACGGTGTGGACGTTATTTTTTTATTTTTTTTTCCGCGGCGGATGGGTTGGGTAACCTGCTCCGGAAAGGTTATACTTTGGGATAACGGAGTACTTCTGGAATAGATGGCATCTTGTATTCGGGATTCCTCGGTGTAAAACTTAGGCATGACAGGTCAAGTTAGGGGGAGAAATGTGGGGTAATGAAGACGGGGGCTCTCTGTGTACTAGTTCATGTGTTTATTTTCTCCGTATTTCGTTCATTGTAAAACCTCATTGCAGGTATCCTTCTTCTGTCCTTTGTCTCATACCTTCTTTCGTACTTCGTTCGCAGTGGGCCGGCCGTGACGCCTCGGCGATGATGTCCGAGAGAGTGGAGCATTCGGATCGGTCTTGGTCACTGGTGGGGCCGTAAATAACCAGGCCACTTCGACGGACGCTCCGGGTCGTCGCTTGACTTCTCGGAGATGCCTAATAGAGAATTTTGTCATCCCAGAAGCTGGAAGAAGATTACCCAAATATTTATAAGCTGTCGCGAATTATTTCCTCTATCTTACCGATTTCTTACTTATTTTTCCCTTGGAGGGCTGGGTGTTTTGTTTGATGATGGATGAGGTCGATCCCGCTTTTAGCAAAAATACCGACGAGACTTAACTGTGCGAGGATCCAAGAGCGGGAAAAGGG